>JABMBR010005129.1:0-71220 GCA_018881525.1 Meteorus sp. PSUC_FEM 10030008
TAATAATAATTATAATAACATCATCGAGTGCAGCCAAAATGTCATCGATATAATGGCCGACGATTTTCTTACTGGAAGAAAATTTGTGAATTTAACGAGAATTTATGAATTTGTAATTGAACGAGAAAATTGGATTAAAATCGAAAATCTATTACGGATATTTATGCCGGCCGATGAACGTGCCGCGCTTGTTCAATCAATTCCTCGAATTACAACTAGTCCCGCTCAAAATCAATTGCGACTACTACAACTACATTCCTCCTTTAATAACAATAAATAGGCACTAATGAGAAAATTAACAGATGATATAGATTTAAGATGACGATAAGTTAACATAATCGAGATTGAGGAGGAAAGGATAAAATAAATGAATTTTAAATTACTGACGAATTGAAATGTGTGAGTGTGTCTGTTTATGAGCAGAACGTGGTTATTACAAACTTAGAAGCACATGATTGAAAATTTTGATTACAAATGTATGAAGAAATACGGAAAATAATAAATTCTTAAGAATTGAAAAGCTCAAGACCTAAAAGAAAGATTAGTTAAGGTGATGGAATAATATTCCAACGATGGATAAACCATTGAAACAATTACAAACAAAAATTAATTTGCAATATCCATTAAAAATTTATTAATAATTGTTGATTCAATATGAAAATGTTTTCAATGATGACATTATGTCACTGAATTTATAATCAAATGTACTTCAAATTTTCAAAACAAACGAAAAAAATATCAAGGACATGTGATTACGTTTGTCGAGAATATCAACACTCACCACACCGAACTCGATCCACTTTCATTATTGATTAAACAATGTAAAAGCACGAATAACATATGAACTCAGATGTGTTACCAATTCATGTCAGAGTCATGTTTTTTTGAGAAAGCATTTCTAGTCATATTCGTAAAACAATGAATTATTGTCACCTCCGACAGAATGAATTGAACGTGCAGAAGAATTTTCTGCACCTGATAGTACATACGAAAAATGAATGTTGTTTGAAACGAGTCACGTCATTTTATCAAATGTAGAAAATAAAAATGAAAAAATAAATCAGATTGCAATTGAAAGCATTTCTGAACCACGTAAATTTTTTTCGAGACTTTCAATTACGATAATAATAAACATAACAACAATAATAATGATATTAATAATGATGATACTATCAATAATAACGATATTCCTTACAATAACAATGATAATGATGGTAATAATAATAATAATATTAATAGGAATAATACAGTGTACAAAATATTTTTTTCTCTAGTAGAGTATATCGCAAATCTAAGCCCAAACAAATTTATCCTAAGCTTATCTTGTTTACTGCAATAAAACAAATAAACAAAACTGTTCTTACCAAGCGACATCTAAAGTAATTTTTGCAGCCCGCCGTTATTCATATAGTAACCGTTTGTTGACAAATATTCACCAATAATGTAAAAATTTGTTCTCGGAACCAAATTGACGACGAAAAAAAAAAAAAAAAGAAAACATACATCGATATGCATGTGTGTGTATACATATATCATGTATATATATTTATACATTGTACTGCTGCTGTGTGTATGCTCTTGTGAAATGTAACATCTGCGAATGCAGTTGGGTGAAAACAAAATCCAATGTTAGCATGAGACAATTCAATGGTGCAACGATTAGTAAAGGCTGTACATGCAATTAAATAAAACGTTGGAGGAGATGAAATTTATTGGGATAAACACGTCGCATATTCGCAGGTACGCCGAATTTATTGAATGAAAACAGAAAATTATATGTATGATGAATAAATAAGCTGCTATTCTAATGTATATAGTTGTCAACGTTAGTTTATTGGAAAAATTATATACAAATAGACACAATGAAATGCGAATATCGGTTCTTGAGAATCATTATTGCGATATTAGATCTGGAAATCCATTTTTGCTTACGCATAATTTTTGTATGTGGAATTCCAGGCATTCTGTTGATAGAGGAACAAAAGAGGAGGGAGCATTAAGAATAATAAAACGTACGTTCCACTTGGCACAAAAAAATCGTCGAAAAAATTAGTCGAATATGTAACACGTACATCAGATGTAACCGCCTATGATGCGACGCGTTTTCTTGAACAAACGCGTTACTCGTTCATTCGTATATGTACATGAGCAGATGAAAATGAAGAAAGAAACTATAAAAGCGAGTTAGGTGGGTAGATAGGTAGGTAGATAGATAGATATGTAATAATGGCGTGAAGAAATGCCGGATCACGGAATCATAAAAAAAAAAAAATATCGAAACATGCAAGTGAAGAAAATAATATTTCATGAATCGAAATCAATAATTAAAATGTGAGTATAAAAAAATTTAGATAATAGACGAACAATTTTTTAAAGTGACGTATTACTAATTCTCCCGCCGCTGATATTCACCGTATGTAATTAAGCATCGGAAGTAAAATATTCGCGTTGTTGTCGTTGTAAGAATTTTGAATTTAGAAAAAAAAATATTCCTAGACTTGCAATGAACTGAATAAATATGTTCGAAGAACCAATCGCTATATCAAACGAATGGTAAAAAACAATCTTTATCCCAACGAATAAAAGTTCAATCCTCTAAATTATTTCAATTGCTGATGAAATGACTGTTGAAATTTACAATTATATCTACTAATATTACATTGCAAAATATCCAAGGTACTAAGACAAATAAAAAAGACGATAAATAAAAAATTAATATCTATACAAGAAAAACATTCAATTTATTCCCCATCGTACATTATTGCATAGAATTAAATGAAAATGAATGAAGCAACCAATATCTCAATTATTGAAATTTCTATACTGTTGTCGGTTTATTTATGCAAAAATTCGTTAGATTAATTACGGGATAGATAAGCCAGACGTAAAATTCCGTGTCCCGGCAATTCATTCAAGCTTCAGTTATTGATGAAAATGAACAGAAAACTAAAAAAAAAACCAGAAAAAAAAAGGATAACAATGATAATATGAGTAAACAAAATAAATGGTAATATTAAGTAGCGGTGAAATGGAATACAATTGAAAAAAGAGCATAGATATTATTGATGAGCAACAACAAGGATGTAACCCAGGGAAAATTATTCCAGTGAATGAAGACCAGACAAAAAAAGATTTAAGAAGAAAAAAAGAGAGAAAGCTTTCCACGTTTACACGCTTGTTGTACGACCGAATGTTTCTATAATGTAATGTATAAATTATTTACCTTGAATAGCTTACAAATTATCAATAATAATTGTAAAAGTGACGAGAGGGCGAGATAGTAAGAAAGAGAGGGAGAGAGTGGGGAAGAGCATTTGTTGAGATGAGACGGTGCATTTCTAGTCAGAACCTTTTGAAGAAAATAAAGTTAAAAAGAAGTACGAGGAATTGTTTACATTAACTGATGATCAAATATCAAAGAGCACGACTAGCTTGCGTTTTAGTCGTTAATGAAAATGTAAAAATGAAGAGTTAAGGAACCGAGTAAAAAATGAAATCAATTACGAAAAAGAATTCGTCATTATAAATATAATGGCAAAATATACGATGTCATATATCGAATATCACAAAGTATAACGTTGACTTTCTAACCGGTCAGATTGCATTCTGTGCGCGCGAAAATGTAAAATGAAAAAATGAATAAATAAATATATAAATGAAAAAAAAAATTACACGTCAAATGTATATTTGCGATTAATATCATACACCATATTGACTATTACCACCATTAATTCATAATGGTCATCATTACTATTATCATTTCCATCAGTCTCATCATTTATCATCATTCACCATTTATTATCATCACTACTTGTATAAATAATGAGTGAGGCTGATGAGAATGAATTGGCTGGAAGAAATACACTGGAAATGAATAATCTATTAGTTTTGCCGGGAATAGATGGAATTGTTGGTGACAGTTCAGATGTATAAAACTACACCAATTTGAAAACTTAACAGTTGAATTACTTTATTGAGAAAATCTCTTTTGGTTAAAAATATCACAGATAAAAAATTACACTTCTTGAATTACACTTTCTGTTGAACTCGTTTCTTTTGTAGTTTGAATGAATGAACTGATACTTAATTGTAAATGGAACTGAACGATGAGTGTACGTGAAATATGTTGATGCACTAGATGAATTAAATAACTGGTTTTGAATATGCACGCACATTATTAGTTCGCCACTGTACACGTGGTGAAAATGTGGTCCTTAATGAATTTTCTCTTGGTTGACTTATCGTAGAATCCCACAATCCACCGAATATATGTGATGAATAAACACTTGACTGAATTAAACTGAATGATGATGCACTGATTGATAGTTTGACTAGAATTCTGAATGAGACTGGTTTAACACGTCCACACGTACTGACTGAATTTGGGACGCTTTCTTCCTGGTTGATCATCACCATCGATTGGTGATTGATTATTGGTCGCGCATCTTCCGATGCGCCTGCACATGTGCTGATGATAGAAAAAGGGTCGGCGCATGACCAAAATGCGCCTGCACATGTGCAGTGCGTGAATAATGAGTTCACGCATGACCGAACTGCGCGTACGCATGACCCTTTGCCGTAAAGTAGTCAGCGCGTGCGTTCTAATTGATTGCTATAGGCCATCAATACTTGGGTCAATACTGCATTCGCAATATCAACCCAGGAATGCTGCTTCCTTTGCATCAATGACCCCTGAGGTCGAACTAATCTCTGAACACTACTACTACTCCTTCTTTTCTTAGTTATTAGTATTATTATTATCATTTTTTTCTTCCCATCATCGTTTTGATTGCAAAAGCCATATCATAACATTGTGAGTTAGGATGAAGGGATGGATGGCTAGAAAAACTCAATAAATTGAAATTCTATCAACCCAATTGTATCGATTCGTTTTTATTACACAAAGATGAAACATGAAACAGATTCAATAATTTTTCAAATACTTTTTCCAATATAATTTTCATGTTGATGATTTGGGGTGGTGGTTTTGACATTACAATATCTATCATGGACTAGTTTGGTATACATGACATTGTTCATCCGATTTCAATGTTCAATATTGAGACACTGATAAGAGGTCGTTTAACTAGATAAGACGTCAGTGTATAGTGAGAACGAACATGTATTATATGACTTTGTAGCCTTCAATTGACAGCTTCTCTTCAGTGAATGCGAGCAATAAGGCTGTATGTTACGTAATAAAAGTGAATGATGAATAGCACGTGAATATGTGAATTTATTCAAATCTGCTGTTCGAAATGTTATCATGGTCAAAATCCAGGTTGGTGACGTTGAGAATTGATGTAAATAATATTGGAATTGACACAGAAATAGTTGGGTGTCACATAGCAACTGGTGAAGACACTTCTCTATGTTGCTGGATCTGATTTGAGTTTATCTATTTCAAATTAGTATTTGGAAAGTCATAACGATTATAATCGGTTGGAGATTATTTATTTTTGAGACGATTCTTGGTTACTCTTGATCTATAAAAATTTTTATCAGCAATTGTGTTTGAAAGTGTGATAGAAAATGAGTAAATCCAGAGATATTCGTGGATTGAACATGCAGGAGCAAAGGAAATTTTTAGAATCATTTGATATTATCATGACTGACTGTGATGGTGAGAAAAAAATAGTTTTGATGAAAAGATTGAACAGTCATATAAACGAATTTGTTTGAACTTTGTATTCAATTTCTGTTTCATTGGTTTGATTACATAAGGAGTTCTGTGGTTGACGGAAACACCCATAAGTGGAGCATTGGAAACTCTTAAGATGTTTCAATATATGGGGAAAAAAATTTTTTTTCTATCCAATAACACTTCACGTAGTGTAGAAAACTATGTCAAAAAACTTCAGAGACTCGGCTACAACGCAACAACGGTTTTTTGCAGCATTTATTTACAAAATTCAATATACAATCGATTTTTATTTCACTCCTCTCTATCGATGAAGTTGGGATTGTTCACTTAATTTTTTATAATTTGCAGGACCAGATAATCGTCCCAACTCTATCAATCACCTGGTATTTGAAGAAAATTGGATTCAATAAGAAGGCCATGGTGATTGCTACGCAGGCTTTCAACGAAGTATTGATTAATGATGGAATCGACATCATGACTGGGGTGCATATCAATTATATATCTGTTAATCGACATGAAAAAAGCTTGATGACGTGAAAATTAATATCATTGTAGCCAAAATCCATCGAAGAAGATATACCTACTCTTCGGGAGCTGGTAATAAACCTACCAGATATTGGAGCAGTCATTGTAGACTTTGATGTGAACCAGAATTATGTCAAACTGGCACAAGCTGTGCAGTTGCTCAAGAAGAAGAATGTCTTATTTTTAATTGGTTCGCGTGATTATGAAGTACCAATAACTGAAACTCAAACAATCATGGGTAATCAAATCTCCAAATAAATACTCGAAAAACAATAGTCATCATACCACACGAATTACTGTGAGACAACTATTATGCCGGATAGGTCCTGGTGCTTTTGTTGATCTTCTTATAAATGCAACCGGCCGTGAACCAGTCGAATATGCCAAACCCAGTGCCATTTTGAAAGACTACGTTTTCGAACGTTATGAAATAAATGATCCCAAACGTTGTTTGTTCATTGGTGATTCGTGAGTATTTTTCTTGCCTCACATTCCAACTCTTTACTGTAGAAATATACTCAGGATTGGATTGGAATTGTTATAGCATAGCGACGGATATGAAATTCGCTGAACTTTGTGGCTTTACAAAATTGTTGGTGGACTCTAGTATTGATGATACAGATGCATTACACAAAGATTATGTGACGCCAGATTATGTTCTTCCTAATCTTGGATTGATGCCATCATTCGGAGATTCCTGAATACTACTAAATGAATAATACTGATGTGCTCACCAATTCACAATACACATAAGGATTATTTGACGTGTATCATTTGATTCAATATTACAAGACGAGTGTTCTGCATTCTATTGCTCATGATAATGGAATGTGATTTGAACAATTCAATTCTAAATAAATTTTTTCATCTTGATCTTCATTGGGCTGACCAAATAACAGAAATTTAGCTTGGATAGAACATGAAATTCCTGCCGAATATATCGTGTCTGTCAAATATCACAGCTTTGGATAAACTCAGGAATGAAGTTGGTCATTTCATGATAGGACTGGAATGAATAAAAATTGAAGAAATTCACCGTTTTAATATTTTGATATAATATTTATCACTTCTCAAAAGACGTTTCACTTTCCCTCAATTATTATTCTGCTTTTTTTCTTATTTCCTATTTCCATCATTTCACACAATAGTCATGAGTTTATTCAGTAAGATTTACGTACATTTGGTCACTAATATACACTTCACGATGGCTCGATACGAAGATAAATGTGCTCATCTGTAGTATGAACAGGGTCTTGATAATATGACGTATATCTCAACACTGATACCGACCGGAGAGAAGGGAATGTTTGTCTAGTTCTCTCCGATATTTGAAATCTCTATCATAGGGTGATGTCATGATAAGTGTTTCAGTAGAATTGTTCAATAAGGAGAGCTGCGTTTCTAATAATTCCAACATACATTTATTGGTCTTGTGACTTTGCTCAATTTCTGATACGTATGATTAACCATTAGTAGAGGCATACTCTTGTGGAAAAAAGGGTGAGCATTCTGGTAAAATTCTTGGATGGTTGTACTGTTGATGGAGTCGTTGATTTTAGAATATTCACGTGTAAGAAAAATTTCAAGACTTCAGTTGTATTTCAGCACTTATAGTCTGCATAACTCGTATTCATCACAATTTCTACTTATTGAACTGTTTGTTATATATTTTTGACAACTTCTTCTCTGAATCACAAGATAATGAACATTGTAAAAATGATACAAAATTTTTAATTCGAATCAACATGCGATTGTTTTTCTGGATCACTGTCTTGTGCAACTCCCACAACAGAATGATAATTCAATAATTTCATCAGACAAAACGGTACTATTCACAGTGGAATTTTTTCTTCTTGAGTGTTGCCCTGTAAGCGAAAAATATGACTTGGTACAAGAGATTTTATCAACAACATATCAACACTCTCATCATCTATTATTTGTGACACGAACTTCACATCAAATTTTGACTTATAATTGCTCAATCTTCGCATCAGAATCTGGAAGCATGTCATGAGGAATGCGATAAATATATCACACGTAATTTTCTGATTCCATTTTAGTCTCAATTTTAATGTCTGTAGAAAATTGATCGAGTGTAATTTGATGTGTAGTGATGATTCAAGCAGAAGTTCACTGATGATGTCATATCACAGGCTTGAAATATCTATTTCTGATATTAATTAATTGAAGTACAGATGCAATGTGATACAACTCATATGACACTTTATAACAGATTAGGATTCCAGTTCATTTGAAGAAAAAATATTTTCTTTTCTGTTGAACAGCTGTTCGAGTGTTATACCTCCATCGCATGTTCACTTTTATATTTTGTGACAAGATGAGAATCGATAGGTATACATTATGGTGCATGGCGATTTTTGCGGTTTCTTTATCATTCACTCTTGTGTGTGCAGATCCGATTGATTACAATCCCGGCGAATTAACGTGAGTACATCATATGATTATACATTGTGTTATAATCATTTTCTTATTCTCGACTATTGAAAGATTTGAGGAACAAATTCATAGTGGAATTAATGTTTATGATGAATTGTCAACGGTTCAGTGACCAGAGTTCGACGGAACATCCAAAGGACCTTCGAGATTTGAGTAAAGAGAAATTGCGAACGTTTTACAGCTCTTTTGATACGGTGATTGCTGATTTAGATGGTAATGAATTTATCAATTCGTAATATGAATTAGTTCGATGGTTGTTTGATAATTTCTCTGTGTGAATACAGACACCATATGGCAAAGCAGCATACCAATTTCGGGAGCAATTGCAAGCATAGAAACGTTAAAAAAATGTGGCAAAGAAATTTTATTTGTTACAAATAATAGTGTTTTTCCGAAAGAAAAATTGGTTAAAATATTGATGGCATTGGGATATAATGCAACTCTGGTTCGTATGAATACACCTGTACTATATCTTGATGTAATTTCCTGCTCGAAGATGCTTCTGATGAAGTATGTTTTTTTTATATTCAGACTGATGTCGTTAGTCCCTCTGAAGCACTCGTTTGGCATCTTCGAAAAACGAATTTTCAAGGGACTGCATTCGTAATTGGTTCGACGAACTTTATCGAAACCTTACGACAAAACAACATACCGGTGATAAATGGGGTAAATACCATTCAATTACTACAATATTGAAGAATTTCCAAGGGTGATTGTTGTCATGACATTTTCAGCAAATACTAATAGCGGAACGTCTCAATAATGTGGTGGAATTATTATCGGATCTTGATAAAGATGTCAAAGCTGTGATATGCGAATTCGATATTAATGTGAATTATGCGAAGTTGATAGAAGCTGCTGAGCATATAAAACGAAATGATGTTGATTTTTTCGCGGGATCACTGGATAGAAAATTAACTTTGTCTCGGAATTTTTCTCTAATAGGTATCATCGCGTAATATTTTCGACCTTCATTTTCACGAGCGTGTGTTGAACTGTTTTCAATCGACAATTTTATCTCGTTTTCAGGTAATTCCTATTTCGTGGACATACTTACTGAGCACACAGGAAGAGTACCAATGGGATACGCCAAGCCGAGCACAATTATGAGAAATTATTTGTCAGAAAATCATGTTAAAAGTAATCCAATGAGAACTCTCTTCATTGGAGATTCGTAAGTTCAATCTTTACCTCACGAAATGCAAGCTAACTAAACAATTTTTTTATCTTTCATTGATCGTTTTCAATTATTTGTGTTACAGACTGAGGACCGATATGACATTCGCCGAAATGTCCGGTTATCAAAGATTATGGGTTCGATCAGGACTGGATGGTTCAACTCCATGTGAAGATGGATGTCAAGGAAAACCACATTATTATCTCCCAGATTTGGGAAAAATGCCACACTGTTGATCGTGGAGCAATGATGAACATGTCATGACAGAACATTCGACGAAACGTCGAATATCGTGTGATCTCTTCTGAACCACGAAATATAAATTCGATTGAATAAATACAGAACACGTGATTATTAAAACTCTTGAGTTATCCTTTACTTCGAATCCATGAATGTTGGAAATTCCAAGCCATGGGAGTACCGCAACTATCTGAATCTTCAGTAGGGGTTAGGTTGCCAAAAATCCCTCTAAAATCCTCAGTTTGTCGAAGCATCCGATGAGTTATATTGTCAACCCTCAGTTCATCCTTCCAATTAAGGATCTTCAATGCCCGTTACATTTATCATTCTTACAGATATATTGAACACTATTTCGTGAAATCGAGAGGTTAAATCCAGATTGCTACGACGTTTTTCTTCTTGTCTTCAATGTGATCGACACTTCAAAACTTTCTTGATAGTGATGAAATAATTACATGTTCAGATTGGAGATAAAGAATTAATTACTTCGATATGTCCCGATACATCATTCAATATCGAAGACATTTCTGAACAACGAATATCCATTTTGTTTCTACCTACCAATATCACTCAAATATAAATTCAAATAATAAAAATTGAGGCAACCATTGATCAGCATATTCATCCATATTATCCTCCGGATAAAAGCCCACCGATTACCAGTAGAATAATATGAATTTGAGAACTGAATTATGACAAATAAAAAGACTGTGATAATTTTTTCTAACATGAACAGCCCAAGGAGTGAGAGAAAGTGTTAATGTATCCAAACAAGTAAGTAACTGCATAGATGAAGCCGGTGAAGCGGCGCAATGTAATCAAATACGATATACGAGGTCACACTCACAACTAAAGACAAATAGAAAAAAAAATAGATAATGTATTATATACTGAATGGACTTTGGATGGCAGATGTGCCAGCGCAGTGCTGAGTGAATAACACGAAGTTGCAAGATATCTGATATTTTCTCGCAAGTTGGATGAGGAGAGAAAATAATTAACGAATTGAAAAATTATGCCCAGTTCTATCGTGAGTAGAATTCATTTACGTTAGATTCGTCATGCAAATATCTGATCACGAGTTTTTTGTTTCGCATTGAATTTAAATACTGTCATGTAATGTGTACAGTGTTGGCGATTTGGCATTGCGTTGGGTTGTAGTGCTACAATTGCTGTTCTATTCGTATATCGGAATTATCTAGTGAAGCTGGCAGTTATTAAGAAAAAAGATGAAGGACACGAGAATGAAGAAATTTGTGATAAAAAGAAATGTTCAGTGAATAAAAATGTGCAGACTGTGGAAACGCATCCAATATCTGAATTACCATGTCCCAGATGGATGAAAGTTGGTGTCATAAAAGAACTGTATTGCTATCCATTGAAATCAGGTCGTGGAAAGGAAGTTGATTATTGTGAATTCACTGAATATGGAATTGCGATAAAAACAAATGGCCATTTAACTCTGCGAGATAGGTGAACAAAATTTATTTCTATGATTCAATCCATTCAGATTATTCTGTCATATTTGATACTCGAAATGAAAATTGTCAAACTAACGAATAACATTCATGAATTTTCAGAATGTTCCTCGTTTATAATGAAGATAATGGAAAATTTATAACAGGGCGCAATTATCCCACGCTGATTCTAGTTAGTTTAAACAGTGTTGATGAATTCAATGTACGATTGGAGGCAGTTGGAATGCCACCGTTGATTTTTAAACTGCCAGAAAATCCGCATTCGACATCTGGCTATGTTACTTGCACAATGTGGTGGAATGAGCCAATCACATGTATCGATTGTGGCAATGCGCCCGCAGAATGGATATCAAAGTTTGTGAAACGTTTCAGTGTTATGATAATGAACTCCATATTTGATACCGTTTCGATAATATATACAAATCGCATTATTTATAGCATTCTTCTTTCAGATTCCTCACTGGAACAAATGGTGGATTGAGAGTAGGTTTGGCACCTGCAGAACGAAGAAACATTCTCAAGGGCCCTTGGGAAAGATTTTTCAAGGCATTCGATAAATTACGGAATGATGACACTGTTAAGTTACAATTTTTCGAATCATGAATTATATTCATTCACCTACTTTTCGTCTTTCATTCATTATTTCAGAATAATCTGGATCAATGACTTCAAATTCATTTGTAGGGTTTATTTTCTGATTTAGCAAGTTACATGCTCATGACGGAATCATCGTTGGATGAATTGAATAAAAAGTTATCGTCCCCCGTTCCTTCACTTCAATTCAGACCAAACATAGTTGTGTCCGGTACTGAACCTTTTGATGAAGATAATTGGGAGTGGATCAAATTAAGTGATTCTGCTATCATCAGGAATGTGAAACCTTGCCCAAGGTCATTACCAATCATTTCATAACCTATCGATAGATATTCATGTCATTCTAATCAGTCTTGATATGTGTTTATAGGTGTAATATGACTCGAATTGATCCTGAAACTGGCACCGTTGATCAGTATGAACCGTTAGAAACGCTGCAAACATTTCGTGAACAATGGGATCCCGTGAAAATTGCAGTCGATGGCAAAGCGCCCATATTTGGAATTTATTGTGGCCTTTATAGAATTGGTGATGTTCGAATAGGTGATGATGTATTTGTACATATGCCAAAAAGTGGTTGAGCGAAATAATTATGAGTTTCAATAATCTTATTATTTGTGCTCATTCGCGTTTCATTTTTCACATTATATGGTCAAAGTAATAAATCGGAAAAAAAAAACAAATCAGACATTCATCTTACTCACGAAATTTGTCAAGGATCTTATATCAAAAAATATATGAACGAGCATGAAACGTAATGATATAATCCTTCAGTTTTTTCATATTCGGGGTCGATTTTCCTCAACTATTGTAATGATGAATCGAGAAAGATAAAATCATGGATTTACATTAATCCTATAACAAAAGCAAGGGTGCATGTATGATCAGCATTGTGCATTTGATTTTTTTTTTATGGTAGACGTAAGATTTTTCATCAATTCAGTATACAAAATCATTTATGCGTGTCATGTGACAAATATTGATCACTGAATTAAATATTATTAAATCGATATAAGTAACGTAGAGATAATATGACACAACACGATAACAGCAGAAGCTACATCATATGTATTCTTGTCTATGCAGTTGGTTGATTTACCGACATACGGCAAAATAGAATAAAAATTATGAGATAGAATGAGTAAAGAAGATAACGTAAGAAACATTTTTCTCATAATCAATCCAGCATAATCAACAAATGCTACAGAATTGATTCAATTGTTCATGATTTGGAAATGTGAATTATTTAGCAGAAGTTTCATTCAGATTCATAAAAGAACTCCGATGAGTGGTCTGTATGTATGGCAGAAGAATATCCTTTTCATATCTTTATGGATTTGATCGGAAGTCATGAGAAATGAAACCTAAATATATGTACTTATGCGCACTGACAACTTTCAAGAAATGAGTTGTTTCAATATTCTACTGACAGAAAAAATGGAAGAACGAGGGTAGAGAGTAATAAGTTTCATCACCATTGATATGAATTCATATGACAAATAGTTGTTGTTACTTTGAGGAGCGTTCATCCATCCAGTTTATGATCAGAATATTAATTACAAAATGTAATGAGGCAAGTTAATCACATATCGATTGTGAAAATGCACCCACGGATGAGATACCAATGCTCATCAGATATATTTATCTATCGAAATTGAGTGTTATCTTCAATCAAATTTCAGGTTATTCTAGTGATATCCATTGTTAAGATAATAACACTCGAAAGGAATGTCTCCCACGATGTTTCTGTGTTTCGTCTTCAACATCGCCATGATGTTGTGAGTATGTAACAATAATCCCACAATGGAACATTGCAGAAATGCTCCTGCTTTCGCGATAATGTGAACCAATCAATGGATCTTCCTTCTTCAGGAAGGATGGTCATCATGAATAATTTCTTTGCCTCTGAAGATGATCAGCGGGCAAGGATTGAAAATTTATCCATAATCTTTTCCTTCTCATCAGAAGATTTTCCCGATAGCTTCATATGTGGTGTCGTAGGGAATGTAATTCAGGAAAGTTACATGTTTTCGAGCCTTATCTTTCTCTCTTCATACTAAAAATTGTACGACAAATTGAATACATAGAAAAAATGAAAATTGAAAATCCCACTTCATCAAAAAAATATAATACGATTACCATAACTTATCACTCTTGAATTGATATTTATATGATGGATTCAATGAAATCAAGCTGTCGATCAGGCATAGTATTTGTATACACCTACCATCATTAGTGTTATATTTGTACTATGTTGTTCAAGGGATATTATCAAACTAGATGAATTATGTCACTGAACATTGACAGCAGATGGCAACACCGTTCTCATAACAGTACGTTAAATTATTTTTATGAGTACAAAAAGGGGCTTTGAGCGATAAGAGAAGCAGCATTCGGCGTTGGGACGAGTAACAACGTAGTGTATGAAAGAAACGAGTAATAGCTACAATGAAAATTATTCTCTTGTTGCTCATTGTATTCATTGGGTCCAAAGGATCTTTCGGTCATCGACCTAACTTTGAAAGTGAGTATAGAATTTAAATACAAGTTGTAATATAAAATCTGTATATATTTGAAAATCTCGCATTCGGAAATAATTTTGTGTTATTTATTAGAATTTCAACATACTCTCGGACATTTAAAACCCCAAGCTTCATCAGTCATTCAAGCCAACGCCGCTCACCAATTAATACGGAGAATTATTGGGGATAGATACAAGTGGTTCAATATTATTATTAATGATAAACTTGGTCCAGAAGGAAGAGATACTTTCAAGGTATCGTTTTTGGAATAATTCTGCAACAGGTTTATTGCATGTATCCAATCGTCGTGATAATCAACGGTATTTCATTGTAATCAGGTATCAAAGAATGCTAAAGCACAAATCGAAATAGAAGCAACGTCAGGTGTAGCTGCTGCATGGGGCTTCCATTATTATCTGAAAAATTATTGCAATTGTCATTTTTCTTGGGAAGGCAATCAAATTCAATTGCCCGACATCTTTCCAGACGTCCATGAGACTGTAACTTCTAATGATCGGCGAGTACATTCAAATGAATCAATAAGAATTTCTGTTAGAAATGTAACGATAAAATTGATGATTGTTCTATCTGAAATCAGGTTTCGTTATTATCAGAATGTCTGCACTGCTGGATACAGTTCGACATGGTGGCAGTGGGATCAGTGGGAAAAAAATATCGATTGGATGGCCCTTAACGGTATCAATATGGCATTGGCTTTTCACGGTCAAGAGGCAATTTGGCAAAGGGTGTATCATGAACTGAATTTTACAACGCAAGAAATTGATGAACATTTCGGTGGACCAGCATTTCTACCCTGGTGAATTGAATTTACTATATATCAGTATTTCACATTTATGTGAGATTTATTTAATCCTTGTCCACCAGGTCCCGTATGGGTAATATGCGAGGCTGGGGTGGTCCATTGAGTGCTGCATGGCACAACCACACAATAAGCCTCCAGCACAAAATACTTGGACGAATGAGAGAACTTGGAATCATCCCTATTCTCCCGGCATTCGCTGGTCATGTTCCGCGGGCCCTTCTCCGGGTGTTCCCAAATGCTAACATATCTAAAACTGAGTCATGGAATGGTTTCGAGGACAAATACTGCTGGTAATTCCATATGCAACCCAAGATTGATATTTTCCCTGCATATTTCATCTGTGTTGGAATTAAATTTCTAGTCCGTATTTGCTGTCACCTTCAGATCCTCTTTTCACAATTCTTGGTGGGAAATTCCTGCGAGCTGTGAGTTATAAGTCTTATTGATATGTCAATCTCACAGAGTTCTGGTTTTTGTTAACATGTGGATCGTTTTAAATTATTATTGAATTTCTTGTTCAACAGTACATTGATGAGTTTGGAACCGATCATGTCTATAATTGTGATACGTTCAATGAAAATGAACCTTCAAGCAGTGATTTAGACACGTTGAGAAATATCGGAGCTGCTGTATTCTCAGCTATGACATCGGTGGATCCTCAAGCAATTTGGTAGAGCACTTTACATCATCTTGTCCAATAAATCTTTTACGATTTTTTAAAAAATACTTTCGATTGTAGGGTCATGCAGGGCTGGCTTTTCATCAATGGTTTTGAATTCTGGACCGAACCCAGAGTTCAAGCATTTGTGACTTCAGTTCCAATTGTAAGCAATGGAATTTCCATATGAGGCATTGTATGCAGAGCAATAAATCAGTTCATTCTACATTTCAGGGGAGAATGATTGTTCTTGACCTACAATCCGAACAGTACCCGCAATATATAAGGTTGAAATCATATTATGGGCAACCTTTCATTTGGTGCATGCTCCACAATTTTGGTGGTACACTTGGAATGTTTGGGTCCGCAGAAATAATCAACAAGGTTGTAAAATTCTGCATTCCTTCACGATAAAGTGTTGAATTATATCCAATTGGAAAAGAGCAATCAATAAGCATTATTAGAATGATTTTATCGTCACAGCGTATTTTTGAGGCAAGAAAAATGAATGGCAGCACAATGATTGGAACAGGTCTCACTCCAGAGGGAATCAATCAAAATTATGTGATATATGAGTTGATGAATGAAATGGCATATCGAAATAAATCCGTTGATCTTGATACCTGGTAATGTACATTTTGACTAGAATCTTTTCCGTTTCAAAACTCAATGAATATTTGTCCATTGCAGTCAATTTTTCAAATGCATAATTCCAGGTTTCAGAGTTATTCTGTACGAAGATATGGCGCTTGGAATGAGTATGCGAGTGAAACTTGGCGTATTTTAGGCCGGACCATCTACGATTTTACTGGTCTTGAAAGAATTCGTGGTCATTATGTTATAACAAGACGACCAAGTTTAAAGATTCAGCCATGGGTAATTCATTAAGTTTATCCAACTCATGTTTAATAAGACCACTTGATAATCATGATTCTCTATGAAACCTCCATTAGACATGGTACAAGCCAAGTTTACTGATGTCTGCTTGGGATAGTTTTATCAAAGCTCAGAATGGCCGGGCCAAAAATTCTTTATATAAACACGATTTAGTGGATATAACCAGGCAAGCTCTTCAATTAATTGCCGATGATATTTATCTGCGTGTGCGGAATGCATATCGTAAAATGAATCCAACTGAATTAAGGTGAGGAATGACGAAAATATTCATCACAGTGAAAAATGGTGACATGATTTAATTGAAATGTGAACGATATGATTCAAATTCGCAGACAACAATGTGAGTCATTGTTGGATTTGTTCACTGACTTGGAGAAAATTTTAGCTACAAGTGAACAGTTCCTTCTCGGAAAATGGTTAAACGACGCACGGTTATTGGGTACAAATGACGATGAAAAGAATTTATACGAGTATAATGCTCGTAATCAAATAACATTGTGGGGACCCAACGGTGAAATTCGTGATTATGCGAATAAACAATGGTCTGGTGTGATGGCAGATTATTTCAAAGCACGATGGTCAATATTTTTGGATGCTCTGGTTGATTCTGCGAATACAGGACAAAAACTTGATGAGGACGTTGTTAACAAACAAATGTTCATGGATGTAGAGCAAGCATTTACATTCTCACGGAAAACATATCCGATAGTTCCACAAGGTAATGATGAAATGTTCAGTGCATTTGAAATCTCTACATAAAATTTTTACCTGGAACTCGTAAGAATAAACCTCCACTTCTCAATTTGCAGGTGATGCCGTAGAAATTGCGACAGCATTGAACCGTAAATGGAGACAGCACAATGTTTCACAGCTCGACAGACGATTCCCAAAAAATAGACCATCCCGAAAAGTATTTGATGATGAGATGGACTAATGACAATAAATTGAAACATAAAATGGCATATTTTCAATATCAATGTTATATGCCCGATCCTGTATAATATATGAATCGTACACATTTGCAGTGAAAGATCTTTTGACATGAGTTACCAATAATATATTTTGAAAACAATCTAAGTCGATGATACACTCATCAGAATTCGAAGGAATTACATCTTTTCACAGTCTCGATTGAATTTAATTAACGGTTATTTATAGATTGATAAAATTCTCCACTCACTATATCGCACAAAGTGCGCGAACTTTGATTAACGTGTGCGCAAAATTATGCAAATATTCATTTTCCTGTATAACCAGAATTTTGAATGTGAAGTGCACTGCGTAGTGATACATATACAAAATATTTTGTGCAATTTATAAGGATATATTTTAAATTTAATTAAGATCGTCATTAAAATACGATTGTAACTGTTAACAATATCATATTTTTGAAATCATTCGTATTCACATCTGCATGAATAGTAGAATCTATTGCCTATTGCCTGAATGCTTGAGATATCACATTGATTGTGGATAAAAATGTAGCCGATCATAATAAGAATTTCTCAAAAGTCGCACTACCCGTAAGAGAGTAAGAATGGAAGCAACTCTTGTTTGTCAAATCTGTTAGGAATATCATTTCAAGAATACGGAATATGCACAATATTTTTTTATAGTTGAATTCTCCTCTTTTCGAATGATATGGTTCTTCATTATCAAACATTGCAGATGTTAAATTTGTGGTCCCCTAAAAGTCTATGTTGTTTTATCAGCAACATGCAACTCCATGATGAGTTTACACATCCAACTGCTCTCATCGAGTATGGCTCACTACGGTGTCTTTTCCGTTTTAGTCACTCACTTCTACCTAATCATTAAATGTGCTGACATTGCTAACTAGCGATATAGATTTTTCGAGGGATTCTAACTTGGTCACTGTAGATAGGAAAATGAAGTTAAAAATTTCATTCAATTTGCAAAAGTTGTTTTGAATCATATCAGATTATATCTAACATGTCAATGAACCATTTCAGACGATTATCCAGAGCGATTGTGAATCACAATCGTCTTTTCTGTTTGCATGATGAAAATTTATTACCCTAATTCAGCAGAAAAAATTGATTATTTCATCATCGTGTGATTATAGGTAAAATATCTAGCCAGCTGAAGATATCTTAATGATATTCATTATCCGAATAATTCGTATAATGATGAAATGTGATATTTGAGAAATTTAAAAGATCGAAGATTAATAACATAACAAAATATCGGATAATTCACTCGATGATTTTAAAAATAAGCAATCAGGTACGTGTCTACATAGGCTGTGTACGACTCTCGGGCGTTACCAGCATGAATTACAGAAAACTGAACAATAAGTCAGTAACATAAATATGTACATCAATGAGGGATGAATCGATTTTGATAATCCACGATTGGTTCTTCGTATACATATACATCCTAATTAACATTATCCAATAAACTCATACACCCGGTAATGTAAGTTTAAATCACAAGTTTTCAATAATCTAAAAGATTCATATCACTATTCATCGTATTCTCAACTATCGATATCAATTGTGCGAATGAAGGAAAGAAATAATCAGAGTATTCTTCATTTATTCATTTGAGCATAGCTGAATTACTTGTAGCGATTGAGAGAATTAAATAATGATTATTCGAGTCATTGCCTATTATAAATAGTTCCAATCATGATTAGTTATTGCAATGTAACGTTTGTAGCATCAATTTCTTTCCCCACAATCGATATCACACTTTCTATTTATCAACAATTACAAAAGACTACACATACTGGATTGTATATTTAAATTTACTCGGTAATAGAATGGCGACATATATATTGGAAGATTGGATTCGTTGGTTTGTTACAACGACTTCTTGACGCTGTCGGGCACAGCGCAATTTGACTATCATCATTTTTCGTAGAGCTGTTTTACATTATTTCTATACATTTTTTTCATAATTTTTTTCGAATTGCTAAATCAATACATCTATCTTTGGTCCCATCTAGACACCAATGCATCAACGCCAATTGATGAAGAGATATAATTACGTCACCGTTTGTCATTCTCTGATTCTTGAACTGTTGCTTCGGTGACTGGTGGTAAAGTTGTGTCAACTGATACTTGTCTGGAATGCGATGCATTGAAAAAAGAAAAATGTCATTTATCTTTATTTAACGTTAGGATGGTGGAAAATATGAAATAGTTACAATCCTGTCTTTTACGACATCAATTATGAATGACAGTCACTTACCTCCCATTTGTCTGCCACTCATAAGAGTCTGGCGCAGAATTGCTCCTTCCGGCTCTATGAAACTGTTTAGTTTTGTTCTTAGCCAAGTCCGCGATAGTTGTTTGTGCGTCGTCTCTATCACCTGTAGGTTGAGTGCGCTTGGAATCTGATATTGAATTTGATATTGTTTCTCCACAAATTGGTTTTTCTATTTTCTTGGGTAGAAATGGATTCTGAAAATGTAATAAAGACACGATGAAGAAAACAACGATATCAAATCAGGTGTTTTTCTGTGTGTTGTGACGTCTGAATTGAAGAAGATGATGGAGTAATCATGAATGAAATAATTCTATGACAACGATTATTCTTAATCATATACGTGATTTATATGAATGATACGAATATATCTCTTTCCTTTCCTGGAATCATTTGATAATGACCAACGTGATACATATTGAATGACAAGGCCACATGTGCAGCTATGGCGCTATATGATAGGAAGTCTGCAGACAGCTACAGCATTGTATGGCTTTTTATTCTTTTTATTGAAACTATATATAACGTGGAATGAACCGCAAGAGCAAGTTCACAATGACAGAGCGAGAAGTGGAGCGTATAATACATCAACAAACCGAACGTTAATCAACGAGCGAGGGCATTTAATGCCGTTATGTCGGCAGCCACAATGGATCCTTGAGTCATTCAGTCATCGACATCAGTGTGAATATCAACAAACAAAGATAGTATGGCGTACGTGCAAGGTCAAATAAATTTTTGGTCGTTTTTTTTCTCTGTTTTGGTATGTACGAGGACGCACGTGATAGTTTTTTTCTCATATTTCAGTATTCAAGGCGATGTACATATTTGTTCCCATATTCGATTCAATCCTTCTTTCTCCTGTTCGAGTCGTTTGAAATTATTCAAGTTGACAGTTTTCCAAACAAATTCAATATAACCGAAATTCTTCATGCATACTATCTAAGTTTCGAGGCTTCAATATGTATTCTTTTTATCACAAAGTTTGGACTATTGATAAAATTTTAAAGTAGCCGGGCATTTTTTATAACTTATAATATCTGAAAAGGAAGTTTGACGTGATTTTCATCAGAATGAGGAAGCTTTGGAATTGGCCTACCGCGATGATAGGGAAAGTTCTAAACCGATTAGTGGAAACTTGTCTTTGATGATCAGTAACTTTTATGTCTCGACTTCCAGTTCCAGTCGTACTCTCAACCACGTTTCCTACACAAAATTCTAGACAGACTGTTATCGAATAGCTGCTTTTTTTCACATCCGGATATTCTCACAGCACAATTCCATCAGACTTCTCCCTTCGATTCACTGAAACGACTCGCGCAAGATCAATTCATAACTTGGACCACTTTGCTACCGAAGAATATTCATATGAATCTTGGCTTATCAACGAATTTGAAAAAAAGGAAAATGACATTACGAATGCAAATTTGAGATATCCCGTTAATAACAATAATCTATACAAATGATTGAGCTATATCTGGAATACAGTGATAATATGATAATTTATTGAATCTATCTCTGGAGGTGACGATATAGAACATTGACATTTCATTGTAAATTTTGCTTTCGTATTACCAATAACATCTGACAGCAACTTGATACAGACAATACTAAACGATTGGATGTATTATTTTGTAATAGGAATAGAACTTGATTCACGATATGACTGATAACAGATATATACTTTGCAACTGTAGAAGTTTGCTTGAAGTTCTATACGAGTATTGTAATCACATGGAAATATTGATGAGGGGATGGGAATGACGTGTTGGTTTGTGATTGTTGTCCGGCTTTGTCAGTGATTCGATTTCTATTAGTGAAACTCTATATCCGAGTGATTCCATGCCATCGAATCAGATATCGTGTTCATTATCTGTTTCCATCATTTATCCACCCTGTCACTTTCTCCATTTCCTATCCTCATACTCCATGGGGCTGAACACTCAATCAACTCCTTTTGTAATCGAAATTGAAATGTTATTCTATTTTCCAACTTTTACTAAATAAAAAACACGATTGGACAGCTCACAATGAAGCATAGGGACATCTGAGCGAATGTGAGGTGAATGGGATTGAGCTCTGATAAATTCAGTTAGAGTCTAAAATAGCAAGGAACTTTTCCACAT
Source organism: Meteorus sp. PSUC_FEM 10030008 (assembly GCA_018881525.1). Taxonomy (NCBI): domain Eukaryota; kingdom Metazoa; phylum Arthropoda; class Insecta; order Hymenoptera; family Braconidae; genus Meteorus; species Meteorus sp. PSUC_FEM 10030008. The sequence continues at coordinate 22,373 of JABMBR010005129.1, forward strand.
TATATAAAGTTACATTGGTAATCATATTCATCTCCACAACTGTTACTTGTTTTCGTCTTACCTGAAAACTATGTTGTTTGAGCATTGTTTTGATGAGAATGAGAGTGTCGAGTTTAGGTACCCTCGTAACGACTCGGGCGACTTCTTCATCAGTGACAGTAACAGGGAGTCGACAGTTATCTGTTTCACTCGGCAATGGATCTTTGCCATCATTTGTGAGCCAACAATGTTCCTTTATCTCATGAAGATTCATCCGTGTTGTCGGATCTTTGTCAAGCATTCGTGATATCAAGTGGCGTAAATTTGCCGATAATTCAGGTTGCTCAGGGAAACGTAATGGTTCTGTACGTACTGCTGCCTGAACGCCGATTATATTTCCAGCACCGTCCCAAGGTACTCGTCCAGTAACAAGGGAATATAATGTTACTCCCATGGACCAAACGTCACACAACTGTAACAATGGGATAATTTGTTTATCTATGTTTGTTTGTTTATGAAATGTTTACCAAAACATTTTGCTGAATACAATATTGTGTAGAAAGTGGAGAGAACAACACTGATACGACATCGCTATTGATATTGATTATTCTTCTCTAGAGAAATCAAATTAAAATAGAAGTTACTCAAATAATTCAACTGAATATATATTTTTTCAAAATAAGCTGACATGCCAGTGAGAAATTTTTATTATTTCTCATTTGGAATGAGTCAATTTTTTCTAACTGTTTTGATTAGGTTTCGTGACATTAAATAATTCCTTGTTGAAAATCCACATCAGTATTGTCTCTATCCAACGTAGGATCCAGTATTGTCGGGAATACTAGGGATGTAAACAATGAATGGAATGCAATTAATTCAAATGAGAAAGGTGAGAATGGGCAAATTATACTTATGAGGTCATAACTAATAATTATAAGAGATAAGTGTAGTGAGTAAAAACATTTCTAACTGGCTTCATAGTAGATTGCGACGTGATTGGATCGAAGTATCGATAGAAGTTTCTGACCGCATGCGTGTTTAAAAAATTCAAAGCTGAAAAGTTACATTCTGTACTGTTGCTGTATCGACAATAATGAAATAAAGTCATGAGGCGAAAAAATGAAGAGCTCAGGAAATGAATGGTATATCATTTCCATTCATGTTAGTGTCTCTTTCTGATCGTTTCATTCTTCATACAGTCGTCAAGCAATTGACCTAATTTGATCTCCAAGATGATGAAGCAATAATATGATTTTCCTATAATTGCTTCATCCAATACCATCAGTGTATTCGAGTCAATTTTATTCCACTTGATCACAAGTAAAGAGCACAGGCGAAGTGTGAAACTGTCGATGATGATATTTATTATTAAAGGGATGAGATGAGTGTGAAAGATTTGTTGAAAGGAATTGATCGAAATAATTCTCATCTTCCCGTGAATGATAACAGAGGTGAATTGATCGTGTGTGAAATAATCAATTCACATATTTTTTTTTAGTTCGCATAATGAGTTGAGTAATGATGGATAATTGAACTTTTTCCATCTGTTTATGTAGGTCGATTACATTGGATTTGTGTATTCTTAAATTTTCAAAACATGAGAATACACAAGAATGTATGGAAAATAGTTTGAATAATTCATCTGATCGAATCGTTAAAAATGTATGGAGGTCGTCGCATGGTATTCACTCGTCGATGGATGCGCTACGGTTGATTGCCAGATTGAGTGTATTCATGGAAATATTAACGGTGAAAGGATCAACAGATTCAACTCGCATCAATCACACAAGAGCTCAAATAATAATGAACATGGTCATGAGATGTGGTCAAATCGATGGAATCATATCCTACTAACCGTTCCAGAATATTGGGCACCGAGTATTGTTGTTTCAGGTGCAGCAAATGCAGGTGTACCAGCAGAACCTGATAATAATTCACCAGCAACTCTCAATTCAGCACTAACACCCAAATCAGCAACTTTAACTTGACCCTCGCTATCTACCAATAAGTTGCTCGGCTTTATGTCCCGATGCACAATTCTTTGGTAATGCACTGTAACAAACAATAAAAGGACAAAATATCGCGATAAACTTGTTTTATCAGATATATAGACATAATGTAACGGAAATATGCGAAATAACTTACAATATTCAACTCCTAACACAACATCTCGAAAATTTTTCCGCGCCGTTTCCTCATCAAGTGGATTGTCTGTTGGAAGTTGAAGCACTTCACCCTTTTCAATCAACTCAAATACCAAGTACAAGTTGTCCTCATCTGGGTCGTCGAGTACTTCAACTAATTTCACGACGTTTGGGTGGTCCAATTTTTTCAAAAGTGCAATTTCACGATAAACTTTTGCCAACGGATTCGCGGCACCTTTTCTCCCAGGTGCCATACGTCCGAAAATCCCAGCTTTTTTCATTAATTTCTTCTTACTCAGAATTTTCATTGCATAATGAATTCCATCCTCTTCATTATAGGCTAATTTTACAATACCAAAAGAACCCTGCAATTCAAATAATTATTTATTATAATGCAGGATCTTTTGATCAACGAGTTTTGTAATTTGTTTTCTATCAGAACTGCGGCTTGAAACTTTTCTGGCAACTCAGTCGATCAGGATTTGAAAGAAGATTGACGTAGAATATAAACAAAATATTGATTGGAAACTTTTCATATCCACCATATAATTTTTTTCTTTATAACTGTAAGAATTGAATCCGATTATGATGAACATTCCAGAAAAACTTTTATTCCAGAAATGAATGTGGTGGCACACGTATATATGCACTCCATCAAACGTCAAACAGAAAAGGAAATTCTATTCTTCACCTAATAAAAAGATCCGTTCAACTACGAAGCACTCTTCATTTGACATGAGAGAAAAAAAAATACAAAAATGAGATAGAATAAAACGGAAAAAAGAAAAACGATAAGGAAGAACATAAAAGAAGATAAAAGGACGTGACAAAGAATGACGAACGAAGAGAATACCGCAGGCAACTAAAATTCTCAACTTGCATCGAGTGTGTGCACTCTATCTAGCATCTCCACTCATGCACTGCTTGCAACCTTCACGGTTTCCGAAATACATTGTATCTATGTGTACCTATTGTCGTACTACTACTCCAAATGAATGTTCGTAGTTGAACTTCAAGCGACTACATTCACATCACGGTGCAATTTCTTCCCCTCGTAAGACAACAAACTTCCTCAATGGAAAATAATCAAAACATGTATACTTTGATGAGGAAGTATGAGGGGGAAGCAACCTTATTTCATTTCCCGGGAAAAGTCAGGGGAGAAATAACAACCGCTAGCGACTCTATATCTTGATTAAATATCTAATTGGAGTCACATAGGTTGGAGATTAATATTGTGCCGTGCGAGTAATCAGCACCTCTGTTGGTGATTACAATCATCAAGGGCATATTTTAATCTACAAGGCTGATCCCAAGGTGAATATTTGGAATTTTCTGGGAGAAAGTGATGACTTCCGGTAATTATTGCTCTTGACAATTATTCTGGTGGGAATCATATAAGAACATTTTTAATGGCAGATGAATAATTAAGACCTAATAATTCCTTTTCGGACATGTAGAGTCGAAACTATTTTCAAATACCATCAACATGATATTCGAGATCTGAATGGAATCTATCAATTAAATATCTGTAAATAGATCCAAGGAATAATGGTGGAATTGGATTCCCTCATCGGATATCTATTGGAATGAACTCAATAATTCACTTATTATCTTACCTGGCCAATATTATCGAAGAGTTTATATTGATTGAGCTGCAGTGCACCTTGTCTATTGTCAACTGATACTCTTCTACTTTCTCTCAGTGGCCTTCTGCGTGCGCGGGGTGATCCTTGAGGACTTCCGTATGGTGAATAATGACAATAAGGATAAATAGGTCTAATACCAACAGTTCCATTGTCACCCATAAATTTTTGATGGGTACAAACTTCACCAGACGATGTGATCTTTGGCAATGCTGATATTCGATTTACTTTCAATTTTTCACCACCTGCACTGTCTCCAACACCTGAGCATGTTGGAATTTGTAAAGATGGGGCAGTAGCGCAATGAAATAAACTTTTTTCTTCTGGTACAAATGTTGATGCTGTTGCACATGGTTGATTTTCTATATCTTCATTCCTATTTATTTGTAATGATATTCGCCGGTCTGTCAATCGAGGTTCATCATCACCACGATCTTCAGATTGTGTTGACATAAGTTGGTATAATTTAACTGATTTAGGTAAAATTTTTCTAATCGTTTCAGAATTAACATCATCATTTGATGTGTTTGCGACTATTACATCATCATTATCATCAACAACTTCTATCGGAATATTCAAATCAGTTCGGGTATCTTGGGGTTTTTCCAAAATTCTTTCGAGTTCAGAATTTGAGGAGGATGTTGAACTATAAGAATGAATCATACGTTTTCGTTGTCGTTGTGAACGTGGACTAGACATTTGTGGTTTTGTTGATGATTCATTGACACAACTTTCAGGTTTTACCGGCGTCATTGATCGCCTTGGACTCGGTGGTTCTTTATAATTTCCTCGGCCATCCTGACAACTATCGAGTATTGTACATGACTCAATATCGGTGAACGCTTCTTGGGAAGGTGTGAGAATCATTGAGAATGATTTGTCATGTGTTTCGTGACTCTCCTCACCAGTCAATGTCGCTTGACCAATGCCCGTTGTGATTTTTCCTATCTCTTCTGCTTCACACATTGTTCTTGAAATATTTCTATTCTTCAAACCATCATCAGAATATTGATCTGACACTTTTACATCTTTCCCTGTTATTGTTCCACTATCCGGCAACATTTTAACTCGTGATGAATCCATTAAATCGTCATTTGATGACAAACAACTATTCTCAGCATCGTCACGTATCTCTTTTAGTTCTTCAATATTCGGCATCTCCAATCCAGCTGTTGATACTTTACGAAAAATCTCTGTCGATGGCATCCTCTCGTTATCACCTTCGTCACGAGTAAATCTACCAAGATTCAATCTCTTCGTTGACGACCTACGTCTATCACGTGATGTGACAAGATTGTAGAGTGTTTCGACTGTTGAATTTCTGCGATCGTCATCAAAAGTTGATAGGTTACTGAAATAACCACTACTCTCGCGTCTTGGTCGATAATATTTTGCCAATGAATAACGTGAAATTCTCACGTCATCATTGTCAACAGAAATAGTATTTTCTTTTGAAGGACATGAAATCCCATATGCAGAAGGATTTTTTTGATTTATTGCTGAGGAAAAAAGATCCGGTGATTGATTTAAAATTGTCAATTTTTCTGATATCTCGGCATCAACTTCATTCGATTCTTCATTGTCTTCTAAACATACAGCACTATCTCTCCTGAGTTCTGTATTATTATCAACTGATCTGACAGAACTAACAAATGAATTGGATTTAGGTTCTTGTCGAAAACTTTCGTTAATATTATTTATAATACTTGACAACTTTTCCGTCACTGAGAGCAATGTCGAGACCACGGTGCCATGGATGACATTGGAATCGTGACTGGTAGTACGAGACACTCTAATTTTATTTGCTATCGACGATGGTGGTTCAACTTTGGAAATTCCCACAACAGTCTTTGGTTTATCCACCAACTTGGGTAATATGTTTCGTGGTGGTGACAATGATGGACTTGTTGAAGGTTGTTGTTGCGTTTCGGCAATATTAATTGAGGATAACGATGACGACAATAACTTTTGCGTGACGTTAACCTGGACATCACAATGAGGTGTCTTGTTGCGTTCCAAGCTTGATAGCTCTTCTGGTGACGGTCTGACTTGTAAGTATGACGTGAGGTTTGGTGACTCCTCGTCCACAGCACTGTGTCTGCAAATCGAAAAGAGATCAAATCCACTAATTGTAATCTCGAACACTTCGAAGATTGAACTATCAAATGAATCATGAATAAATGAAGTTAAATTGTTTAATTAGTGGAATTAAATAAAGATGCCCGAACAGATTGATTCTGTAGCTTCACATTGATGTATTGAATGATCTATCGTCCAACAAAATAAATTGTCCAATTTTAATGAATGAAAAACCGAAGTTGGATGTCCCGATGTTATCGAACAATAGAAGAAGTAAACGAATGGAATGACTAGTAGCTGCAAGTGGATTCAAATTGTATATACGAGTACACGTAGGTAGGCACTAAAGTCATTTGATTCTAATAAAAGAAAGTCGATTATGTGATTTCTCGATAAAGAAAATGCACTAGTCACGTTCCAGATTCGTGAATCAAGTGCTTTTAAAATAGAAAACGGTATCCAGCAAGTACAGATACTCAAGAGAAAAAGTGCAAGACAGTGATTTATTTATATCTAAACGTTCAGAACTTGATTCATTCCGTTGTGCACTCCTTTCTTATCGTCGTTTGAACTCAGTGAAACATTTCACGTGGACACATAAATTTTCTTTTTATGGGTTTATTGAGTGATTTTAAAAAGCAATGGAAACACGTACGGTGTCACAGAATAAGGTTATATTCATTGATATATATACAAAGTCTTTCATGTTTTTTATTGTACTTATTTTTTTTCCTCTCGTCCCTTTATAGTCGTTTGTTTACAGTTACGAAGATTGCCCTCAGTAGGACTGACTGTATGTCCTTGAAGAACGTGATTTTATAGAGAGTCTACCAGATTTTTTCATGTTCACATTTTTTACTTTATACCCTCATTAATTTCATCGGTATAGAAGAAGAAGAGGAGAAAACGATGGAAATTTGTTACCCAAATAGTACTCACGCCCGATGTATATGTATGGTCGTTCATCCCATTAGCATTCTCATGAAAAAACATTTGTTTATGAGTGTCTGTAAGTGAGGTTAGTCCCGTATTTATCATTCGTTCACATCAGATACAAAGTACCATTGGCAATAATCCAATAACCCATGTGTACTTATACACATGTTTGAATATGCATTGAGATGAGTTTTATTTACTGTTTTGTTTCTTTCGCACTATAATAACATACAGACGGAAATGCTCTCGACACGCTTGTGTTCAATGAAGGTAATCGATTATTCTCGTGAACAGTACGCTCTGTTGATCAGATAATTTTTTATGACGGTAATCTTAACAGAAAATATCTCTTTATCAATTCGCAATGGCCAAATCATTTGCGATATTTATTGATAATAAAAACAATTCAAAACGTGGAAAAATGAATTTCAAACATGAAATATATCCCCATAGTTCATAGTTACTGCAAATGTGGGCACATATGTATATCTGGCCTATTACTGTCTCGGATAAATTTACAATTTAAATTCTGCCCGTTGGACATAACCGTTAAAATATGAAATTTAAATTTACAAATCCAACCAACGCGAACACGTGCACACCAAGGACTACACTGTATCATTCGTCTATATCCATATTGAGTGATTGTAGAGAAAAAACGACGAGAACTGATGCGATGATGAAGTGGAATCGTATTCAGTCATTGAGTGATACAAATAAAAAAAAAAGGATGCTCATACACGTGAGCCTTTGACATTGGTATAAGAGATACAGATGAGAAAAAAAAGTTTATCTATCATTTGCCCGCATGGAACGAACATTTCGATTATTCAAATATGTGTTTACGATTGTGATTTCATTCGCATTTTCTCATGGCTGCTACATATAGCCAATATATAAACTGCTACCACTGAAGCACATTGTCCATCTAATGCAGTCATGTTTACATTCAATAAATATCGCACACAAAGTGAACATTGAGTGCATGAAAACAAGATAAAAAAATATTGTGAGTTATTTAACATGTTGTGATGCCATCAGTGCTACGATATCATATTATCGCTTGGTATCTTCCTGTTTATATCTTTTCTGCTAATGGTGCAATAAATATTGCATATGTGCAAATGTTTCATTTTAGCAGTTGTATAAAAACGTAACAAAATCCATCCAACTGTTATTTTATGCGCAGAATCACATAGATGAAATTCATTCAATGAGGAAAACAATGAAAAAATTGGTCTCCCCCTTCAATGAATTTTTCTTTATTTTCTTCCTTGCATGTGACCTCATAAAATTAATTATTCTACTCATCAACACCGATTAGTTTGTATAGAGATATTATTATGACAATCTCGAAGTTGTAATGATCAATAATGAACGGTGCATTAATAATATCCCATGGTTATATTTATGTACACAAGAGTGCGTCACACCCGTTCACCTGGTTTAAATTGCGCAATAAACTGGACTTAGGGACGGGAATGAATAATGAAACATTTATTTGCTCAATTTCGCTGCAATTGTTCAAAGATTTTTCAATAAATATGTAGAAGAATTTTTAAAACGTTTTTATTCATCTATGAAACTATTCCGAAATTTTATGAAACATTATCGATCTTCGAATATTTTACCGCAGCAAATTATTTAATAGATTTACGATATGCCTATAATGAACTTTATTGTGATAAAATTAACCGATAAATGGATTTTCCACGTCCGTTTTTAGCATATCCGTATACTCTACTGCTGCTGACATAAAAATGCCAGAACAATGAATAATTTGAAACAGGAGGAAATTCATGTGAATTGATTCTAAATTTTCCACGTTCCAAGCTGATGTTAGTCATTCATAAAAAATTCATATTTCTTCATGTCGTACACTGTATAAAAGCACAGAAGGGGTAATAACATACAAAATTCTCGTAATATTTTGTTGTTACAGTAATTATAAATCTACTGACCTGTAAAAGAATCATACAAAGAAATTGTTCATAAAAACCCTGATGAAAATATTTGGCAGAAGAATAAAGCCAAGGTCATAGTCAATTTAACTTCAATACAGGAACATTGGATAACTTTCAACTACTAACAGCACCAAACTAAAATACCCCTTTAATAGCTTGTCCAATCGATTAATCAAGAGAAAATTGTGTGGAATATGCCATCGACGAACGCTGATCACAGTTAACTAGAGTTAATTATCGACGTGTCATGGTGACGTGGAATCATTGCCAGGTGTTATATTTATGCTTAGATGTGCCATAACTAAATATTTAATATGTCTGTCTTTATGAGCGCATGTGCATTAACAGAATTGTTCGTTCAAGAGGACGAATGGTGTTATAATCATTCTACGATAACATCCCTCTGGTCACGTAACACCTTTATCCAATAAGTACACATGAACCCCAACAACAAACAATTGATCGTATAAACTTAAATAAAGAAGTGGCAAAAAAATAAGCCGGTGGATAAATTCGTTGGATAAAATCAAATAATCAAATTTATCGACAACACTATAAATTTGAAATATATTTATGACATTTTTTGGATTCATTTTATGAAGCAACAGTGCTTGAAATAAAGAACCAAGTCACTCGTTTTATTAATGAAATTCATGAAATGAAGGAGAAAGTGTTTGTAGTCTTATTTATTAAAATGCGTAGGAAATTACTGAAAAGTTCGACTGTGGATTTTCTATCTGTAGAAGTTGGAAATAATTTTTTGCAACATGAGCGATCTTCGTTACATGGCAATAAATAATTCATTTATGTGATTCAAATAAGATTAATTCCAGTTTATTATATCATGAACGAAGAAAAAGTGTGCAGTGACGGAGGTCGAGGTTACATATCAATTATATCCTATGATGTCATGGTAAACATTGTGCTATTTGTTATTTAGAGCGAAAGATATGCTTGAAAATGTATTGCAGATGATCACCATTGATATCTAACGATATATCACAACTTCATTGTTCAAACGTTTATATAATATTGAGGCAAATTTAATTTGCGTCGGATACCTCATTATGTTTTGAATTTGATGATACGATTAGCAGCGTAATTAAAATAGAAATGTAGATTGAAAATTATTAGAATGTTTACCAATTAACTTTTGATAATGAAACATGTGGCTAATTCATTTCGAACAGGAGAAAGTGTTTATTTGTTTGGAATTCTATGCTCGTATTGAAAATTTTGTGTGCTCGGCCAATAGCAAATTCCACGTTGATCAGGATTGAATAAATTAAATTGAAATCCTGAAAGTTCTGATATATGAAATCCATGGCAAGGTAAGGAATAAAATCACTTCACGTACGCCATCAATTATTATATATAAATCGATTCTGTATGCACAGAGCAGCTTTACGATTTCAAGGGATGATTACTGTGTGCACACGAGACCAGTGGGTTGTGATATACACCATTACAGTAGTCACAGAGGTGTCGTAATTTATTCACATTAAAATTTATACCTCCCGATTGACGTAATAAAAATTGTCGTCTACTAGTAAATGATCAAACATTCGACCTTTCCATTTCATTGCCAATATTCCACACCATCCCACACTCGATTCAATTTTTCGAAATTCATTAAATAAATATTTTCATCATTAAAAACATTCACACTAGACGAGAAAAAAAATGTAATAATTAAACGTTTTATTACGGTATTTATACACATAAAAAAAAATTATCAATACTATGGAGAGTATTTATCCGACATTATAATAATGCCAATGAATTGCGTCGTAAACTTGTTGTGCCATATAAAGAGAATGAATTTGAGAAAGTGGAAGGGGATTAAGTAAATGAGAATAAGTGAAAAAATTTATCACGATGAAATAAGTTTGTAGGAGTGGAAATGTGAGTAGAAAAGTATTGTTCAAGGAGATGAATGAATTTTTCAAGTATACCACTAAACAAATCTTGTCCATGTGCATACATACCACACTATCTAGCATCAAGATGACTATGAGGTCCTGACCTAGTCGCGCCAGACCGCCCCCGCATTCTCTTTACTATCTCCAATGTATGCGAAAAGGTCAAGTATACTCCAAGCATATAATTCGTACCACGTCGCTGCTTCATACACGCATGTCTAATAAATAACTTATCAATAACCATAATGTTGTATGATAAATTTCATACATCATGGTGAGTGGATGGAAAAAAAAAAGAAAAGTTGATTGATTTATTTATATCGTGTTGTAGGTATTTGGTTAGATTTATTTGGGTTATTGAAACGTTAGAATGTTCAATGAACTAAGTGGATTATTCTTACTGAAATGCGAATTATTGTTCATGTCTATTTTATTTGATGAAATTTGATTTAATATAGTTGAGATTTATATCTATATGTGCGATTGAAATTCCGTTGGTATATTCAATTCCAACTAATGGATCGTAAAATCTGTCTGGACTATGTAAGATCATTTGACAAAGTTTATTTCAGCGAGTGTCGAATTTTCTATGCACCGACTTATTTTCACCATTTTCATTCACTAGATTTTTACCTTCTCCAAGCGTTTTTTCCACACTAAATTTTTTTTATATGAATTTAATTATGCCATGAAGAAAGTCAACCGTGCGTTGTGATTATTTTGGGATTGATAAAATTTTGCTTGAATTTCTATTGATTTATCGAAAATTGGAGCATCTGCAAAAAAATGTTTACAGATCTAAATCGAATTATTGTATACAATTTTTTGCGTTGAGTGTTTTTTCTCTCGGTTGTGTGAAAATCATTTTGGTATTGGGTGTACGTCTATGTAGCTAATAGAACTGTCTGTTTTATCTTTCTGTTATTTTTTTCTGTGACTTATTCATCGACAACTTGATTCAGGAGAGGAACGGTATCGAATGAAAAATCAGTTTCCCGTTAGTTTAAGATTCAATAAAAAAAATCACGATATACTCAGTCTATTTCATCAGATTTCCAACATCTCACTTCAATATTCAATTCAGCTGAAACGATACACCAGGGCGGCATTAACCCCATGAGACACTTCACCTGTCATCTCGACTAGAACTCATTCATTCAGCATGAGTGCTTTTTATTTTTTATTGAAATAGAAAGAGAGTAATAAATCGAGAACATATGAATGATCATTTATTCATGTTTATAGTTCTATTTCATGTGTCATTTAAGAACGAGCGAAGGAGACTTAAGTTGATCAACTAATGAGTGAGATGCAATTATTCTGTGCACAAATTATCCTCTCGATCGCAATTAATGGAAAAACTACACTCACAGATAATCCTCTCGTTACTCTTCTCATTCTAATTCAATAATAAAGTACGTTACTGAACTCATGAATTCAGACAGGCCCAATTCATTTATGTCTATCTCAGGATTCACGAATTTTTTACAGCTCTCCACTCACCCCACAATTTTAAGAGACTTCCCCCATTGTCGAATTAATTTTCAAACTATCTGAGAACTTCATTAAATGGTTTCCATCATCAATTTCCAGCATGATGATCACGAGGTTATTAAAACTGAAATTCAAGACCTTTCAATATTTTCACATCTACATTCTGATACGGCTTCGAATTCTATCACATCTACCACTTGATATTTCTATCTTTTCCATGAATTCAATTGTATAAAAATATTTTTCTTCATTATTGAGCCAAAAAACTGTTCATAAATTGTTACAAAAATGATCCCCACTGGGGCGAATGAATAAAACAAATCAGAGCTAGAAATATTTGAGAAAATTTGATGACTGCTTCTAAAGTCAACTGTCACAATGAAGAAAATACGAAACAAATTTCGATCACATTCAATTCCACTGTAATCGTCGTTATGTTCTCGTATTTATGGTATGACTCTCCCGGAAATAACCACCCAACATTCACCAATACGTGCTGAGGAAACTGAATAAATACCAGAACACCAACTATCGACACAAATAAAAACACATAAATGATCAATGTGTATTTGCGTGTAAGTATACAATTGCGTCGCAAGTGACCAACGAACCTATTGAAATGAACATAAACAGGAACAGAATAAGAAATTATCAAGTTGTGTAAAGCAACGGCAAGTCATCGTCATTCGCAATGTCAGAATATTGCGTTTATGCAATGAATATATAACACCGGATACACTGACAATCATTTTATGTAATAAATATATCTACATAAAGATTAAAACGAGGTATACTGAGGTATACAACATAAACATATAATTGATGAACTAATGTTGAGGAGTATCGAGAATGACGTAAGTGGGCGGTGAAGGAACTGTGAAATGGTTAGAGTTGCTGATAGTCTTCACTCGATTTCCACATGAAAATTCCAATGCATTGTAACTTTGTATATAAATATTGTTATAGATATTGTTTATCTATATATAGAACGAGTATCTACGTGAATGTAATTTGAAACGACGACGTTTACATTTATACTGATACGTAGGATTTTATTTCAATTTGTATTCGTACACGAAGAGAATTTTTAAGTAATTTTTACTGTAAAATCACAGTAACTGGGTGACAAATGTGCAATTCGGCAGGTTTTAGGAAAATAAATTGAAAATTTTCATGGTAATCAGTCAAAATTTACTGTTGTGTGATAGAAATTTGAAATATTTCAAACATTTTGTACTATAACTAATTAAAATTTTGTGTTGTGTCGGGAATTTCCCACAATACAACATACAAATTTAACATTGAATTTTTTCAGAATTTTAACTTGAAGAATTGTAAAGATTATACAACGTCCTTCAATTTTTACTCGCCTGAAAGTAAAATATTCAACACTAGTATCAATTTTCAACTATTTACCCATTTGTCACCAGATTGAAGTTGTCAATGTAATTTTTATCAAGATTTCGCCGTAAAAGCTAATAAAAAATTCTCTTAGTGTATGAGTTTTTGTTTAGTGATAAACTGAAGTAAAAAAAGTCGTTGGTCATCTCTCTATGGAAATATTTGTACTGTAATTTTGACATGCATCATCATATATGTTCAGAATTGTATACATATTTGAGTTTCTCATGAATGTGTTAAATTATGGCAATGAATAATAAAACGTGTTGATGTACGAGAAATAATATTCAAGAAGTTTTACATGAATATTCATTCGTTCTTATCACAAACTTCATTACAGAAATTTTTCCACGATATTTGTTTTTTTATCGAAGGAACATTTAACATAATATTCATTTTATTTGAGGTTCAAAAAAAATTTATTAAATTCCACGGTGGAATAAATGCAGCGAAGTGAACTGTAGGGTGAGCATTGGAGAAGTCCAATTTCAATATTGATGTCTATTTGTGATGGACTCCTTTGATTAAATTTAATTATAAATTCATGAAGAATAATGAAACAAAGAAGTTATGTAAATTTCTACTGAAATTTACATTAATTACATTGACAAATGTTCTCAATACCAACCAATTAAAGAAATAATAATTAACATAACCAAATAATTAATTAATCCATTTTATGGATTTCACGTTATCAATCGAAAATTTCCTGTGGAATCAAATGCAATTATAATTTTGTCGAGCTATCAGGACAAATTTTTCCTCAGTAATTTTTTTCAATTCACACATCGAATATTCATACACATCAGAATATTATATATCCCATAATATATCAAGGTTATTTCATTTTTTACAGCCAGAATACAAGGCAAGATAAATATCACTAAAGTGCTCAGTGTAGTACTTGGAGCCATCGTTCGCTTGAATCTCCTCCACTACATATAAACAATGTATGCGCAGAATTTCTACAGATATACGCACAACATGAGTTGCTTGCTGGCTCATTCATCTCCTCTGGTTTTAATGATAAAGTATGTAACTATATACACATGTACATCACACATTTCTTGCCATATAACTTCGTGAAATGTTCCTGTAAGTCCACTGTCTCTGTGAATTCACATGATAATTATCCTTTACAAATGTCAGATAAATTTAACACTATTATTATTGTATATATAGTACATCTTATATCATAATATTATGGAATGGTTGGCGTATCATAATATTATGATATATATTTTATGATGCCGATGAATATGCAATGGAGGAAATATGATAGAACTTATACTCGCGATATTACTTTCAATTTTAAACTCGATTTCAATATTTTATTTTTTTTATTTGATACAATTTCATGCGCTTCCATCCACTCACACTCTCATCCAATTTTACCCAATGTAAATTAAATACCCACCCCGTAATTATTCTCAATCAAATTTAATTTTAATTTTCACATTTATTTAAGAATTCATTGAAAAAATGAATTATCCAATTTATACGAAATTATTCCTCGTGGGTAACTTTTTAACTGCAACAATTCTCAAGACATTCAAAGCCAGAGATGAGCAATTTCATGAATATAACTCCTGTGTACAAAATGAATTTCAAACAATAGACGATTAATTCTATCTGGGAATTAAATTGCGTTGCAAATGTGTTCATGTCGATTTTGAGAATTAATTCGTCTTAAATGCCATCTATTTCCATTGTGTACGAAAATATATCAGAGGGTAGGAGAGAATTCATGAGAATATCAAGTTTCCCAGTAATATATTTTTTTCTACTTCAATAAACGTACCAATTAATTCCACAATTACATCGTCCTCCAACAAAGATATCGTTTATAGCATTTCACGTGGTGAAACTCTCATAAGTGTTGATAAAATTGGCTAGACTGTGTTGCTATAGCACATTTAAACGACTCCCTCCATGTGTAAGAAATAAACGAAAAAACATGATAAGATAAAAGAAAAATGGCGAAAAGTCAAGAGAAGTAGGAAGAGAAAATCGGTAAGTATTGAGGCGGTTTCTTGGCTTGGTGAACGTCACCAACACCCTTTCATTGAATAAATGCATCGAGGACACCAAAATCGATGAGCAATTCGTTTTTATCCTGGGCTGGCTTTTCACATTTCTTCTCATCTTCGAACGTATGTATATGTATATTTTCTAGAGCTTTTTCGCTGTCTTGCAATTCGAAGACTTGGGCCTCTTGAATTTCGCGATTTAGCTTCTTCAGATCTCATATTGCTGTGCTGTTATTGCTATTCCATCGCGATTTATTATGTATAGATCATGAGTACGAAATGGAAATATATAATTGACATGAATTGCTCTACATTCGTGAATATACGAAATATTCGGCATTGATTCAACTCTCATCGATACAGTTCGATGACGAATTGGATGAATATTCTTAGTAACTTTCCGACTAATAAAAATTTTTAAATTCTTGATTAGATAAATTCACTAAAAATGTAATTTTTCGTATCTTGAGAAAATTTTCTGAGTTATATCAACAAAATTTCATGTAATTTATGTAAAGAACATCATTCTCGATATTTTTCTTGTTAAATGAGAAGAGAAAATGTTGTTTAGCATCGATTTTCTGTCCTGAGAGAACCAAATATGAGAGGGTTTACATTTTTCCCTATTTTCGATCGGAATGAATTTAATTGAATGCGTCACATGTGTTGGGGTATGAAACAGTACCATCAAATTTCAAATATGTGGGATAGAATGGAGGATCAAGTTATCATGAAATGTGCTTCACGAATCGTTTGAACATAAATCATCCTCCACATTGAATTGAATAGAGAGAAATAAAGACAAAGTGGTCGAAATTTGAGTATGGCATGAAAGAAATTGATTTCATTTTTATCTCAACTGCGGCAAGATCAGACTTAATTATTTCATAATTGTATTCACCACTCTGTGGTAATGTCTAGGAAATTCATTGACATAAACATAACGAATTCAGTAAAATAATACAGAATTAATTGTTCTCGAGATTATAATAGATCTCAAATCACATTGTGATTATCCATAAATTCCAAAACATTTACGATAAGACTTCAGAAACAAAACATGAAATAACTTGATACATCTCTCAATATCAACAATAAAAACCACCAGACAATAAACTGAATACATAAATTGTATATTGAACTTTGCAATTTAGTTCATTTGACGCCTAATCTCAAAAATGCATTCTGGGAAATATTTGTTTACACACCGCAGAAAATGATGCGTAATGTACAGTAAAATTGTAATAAATTCATCGAGAATACCGAATGCTCTAAATGATTTCATATTGGGTAATTCTGTGTTCTATTTATCATTTTCCCTCTATTGTGTGGAGTATAAAATGAACTAACGTCCATCAAAATAACCGTTGAAAAAAAGCAAATTTTCTTCCTTTCTATCATCATATAAATGACAAAAGAAAAACTAACAGCTGTTCGGCATATGTGTCCAAGGTTTCCTCGATAACTGTTCAGAAGTTTCGATACTCCAATATATTATTAAGTATATATATCTATATATACATGCGTTTGCACTACCTCCAAAAATTTTCACGATAACTCACAGGTATATTCTTTCAACTTACCATCCAATTAGATACCAAAGCCAAAACTCAAAGTTGCTTTGAAAAATTCATATAGAATGTCACGTGGTTTGTTTATTCTTTTGTTCATTTTCACATCAATCACATTTAAAAATTTAACACTGAACTGAACAAAAGAAAGTGAACTATATTGACAGAACATCGATATTGACAGCTCACATCGAATGGAAAATGTTCAACAATTATTGGAGGCAGATAAGAAATAATCACGAGTAATTGTCACAAATGTTTTTACTCTTTAATATTTTCCTTTTTTCGTTATCAGGATTTCTTTCAATATTTTTATTCAAGTAATTTTATTTTTAATTAAAGCTGCATAACGATCAAATGTTAATAACAATCGTCGATGCTTCGATAGGAAAACAAAATATGCGAACAATATTTAAAGTATGTATTTTATGGCGCGTGGATGTATACAAGCAATAAATTGCCAACCGTGAGACTCTGTATTCCGACCTGCGCCAGATCTGGAGGCAGACTCTCGCTGTCGTAGTCTCGACCGGCAACACATAGCTGCGGAGTTTGGACCGCGTGTTTTTCCCACCACCATCACGGCGCAACTGTATATGTATATACACTCAACCGGCAAAACTGACGATACGACCCTGACGTCAAAAACGTTGACGTTCTCCACACTTGTATAATCACACGTGTACTTCTTTTTTAATCTGACAGTTCTTTCATTTTCTTGTCATAACTGTTATGTTGATTTTCGATACTTCAGTTGTGTTAACGATATGGTTGATGATTTTAAATTTTCGAGTCGAAGTGGCTCGATGTTTATTTCAATATTATGGTGATAATTTTATGATGATAACAACGGAATTTGGAATGAAAAAAAAAAAAAAAAAAAAAAAAATGGAATAATTTCAGATTTGTGGGCGTGTTTTTTTTTTAGTACAAAACGATTATGATATCGCATGGTCAATTACTCCCATACTTTGTGGGCAATGGAATATCAATTCCGGGAATTATTTGTTTGAATGAAATGTCGATACTTCATTAGTCGTCGGTGCGAAGTAAATATACAAATACATTAACGTGTTATTTGTTTGAGTTTATTTATTATTGTGATATGAATATGTTGAAAGTGATGTGTTAAATGTGGTTCTAAATATTCAAAATTAATTATTCATTTTGTGAAGAGAAATAGTTCATCCTGTTGTTGACAGTTATTAAATGACATTAAATACAAAGAATCATTCATACCGACTCAATGTAACGAATTTAGTTTCCCATGTATAATTTATTGATATTCACTGGGATATTTCAATGCAATAAAATCTCGCAAACATGTCCTCTGTACAATCCCACACGATATTTTAATCGTTGGATTTATTGACTGTAAAAAATTAACGAATTCACAATTTATTGTACCAAAATATACGAAATATCGACGCCATATTTTGTGCAATAAAAATTATAATCTAGAAATTTTACCAAATATCAAAGTCTGACATTTTCGAATTATTTGTATTTCCATCACAAATCTATGAGCTAAAATTATTGAACTATATCTTCTAACAAAGATGTATCTTAGTTTTTGTTTGGTATCGATTGATGTTCATATGGCAAACAATTATTTTCTGCAATTATTAATTCGTATTATCCATGAGTAATTCTCATTGTTGTCAAGAATAGATAAATACCCACGTACATAAATATTGAACGAACACAATACAGTTCAATATAGAAATAAAATTGAATAAAACTTCCTGATAGAAATGATATCCCATATTATATTTCAAAGAATAATAATTCTGGGAAGAAAAAAAAACTTGGGAATTATATTCGATACGTTTTTACAATGCTGTAATATTATCTTTTTCCGATGTTGGAACTTTGATAGAATGAAAATGTGTGAATACGGACGTTATATCGATGCAGTAACTCAAATTAGTCATAAAAGCTCTTTATTCTTCATATTATATTCATGAGTCCAATAACCGCCTAAAAGAAAAATTTGAAGGCAGGTTGTAATGACAATAAATGGAAGAAATAATCCATTGTAATTACTCTCCCATGAATTATTTCATACAGTCGAAAAATCCTCTTCTGTTTTAATCGCGGCACTTTTGTGAATAACGCTCTGTACTTCTACGATGAAACTCATACATCGTATCATGCAAGCAGTCTAAGTATTTCATACAAAAAATTCAAAAGAATTACTTCGTTGAAAAAGAAGATAAACAAGAATTTGTGCCTTTATAAAATATTCCTCAGTGGAAATCTTATCGAGTTTAACTAACTTTTCTCACTGTAAATTTGGTTATGATTTGATTACATCATTGTTTGCATTAACGATCAATGCCCAACATGAAAAATTAATACGTCCGATACTTTATATAAAATGTTGATATTGGCCCTGATGAATATGTGAATAATGAATTATAATAAATTTACCATCCACATGACTTTATGTATCCGATACTGCCTTTTTTTTATTTTTAATTGTCAAATATTCACATTTGTCCTTGAAATTCTATTTCATGTTTGCAGCCCATTCATCAACCCAATATTTCTCACAAATTCTCAAGAATCAAATCATTTCCATTTCAAATAGAATTTAATTACACTCAAAATAATATTAATGAGGAATTCATAAAATGTGAGGTATATTGTAAAATTTTCCAGTCAATAATGCAATTCAATTCATCACGTTATCAAATACGTCCCACACATGCATATTTGTATTAATTTATTCCTAGAACAGATGAATTGCTTCATAAAAAACGCACCAGTAAATTTCTGCTTCATATGAGAATAAATCGTCATCCACATTTTTTTATCATTACGTTAAAAATGAAAAATTGTGAATATGTGACACTGGGATAAAGTTCAAGAAGGCATGAGATATTTTACGCAGTTATCAATATACAAATTAAAAATCATCACTGTTTATCAATTCGCAACTTTGTCACTCGAATGAACAATTTTGTTGACGATCCGTTAAATATTAAAAATTATAAAGCACTTTTCTCTTTTTTTTTTTTTTGCTTTTCTCTCTCCTCTTCTCGTCTTTTCGATAGTGAATTATGAAGAGAATGGATGAACTCTATTGCAAATGAACGAACACATGGATCAGCATTATTATCATCACGTATATCTGAACTCACAGGTGTGAGTTCTATTAGAAGCACTTCATAGACAATCAACTCGCTATACATGAAATACAGAAATAGATATTTTGTATTATAAGCAAAGGGTGCTTTGATGTGCTCCAACGAGTTGAACAAATTTATACAGAGAGCTTCAGTGGGTGAATGCAAGCCCAACGATCCATCAACTTCCTTTATACTACTGAAGCATTAGGGTCGATCAAAATGTTTCAATTCGATTATCTTTCACTTAAAATTCTCGTCAAACCATGAACGTTTTATCATTTCTCGCACCCCTCCTACATCCCCTCCACATTCATAATTGTTGTATCATGTGATTATTCGTTCAATCAAAAGCTCAATCACAAAATAAATAAAATTATCGTTGCTTGCGAATTGCTGTGCAATTTCATATTCTTTCATCTATTGTATTTGCTTTGGTATTGTCCATTTTGTTAATGTAATTCAAATGGACAATACTTAATGATATGAAAATAAATAAAATGTGAGTAAAGTATTGATGAATGATGAGAAAATTGATGACATTGTGGGTGTAGGTGATGTTGGTTGAAATTATACAAATCATGCAACAGACCAGTAAACATCAGGGTCGACGATGACGTCATTCCCATCAACTTTCATTGACTATTCGTCTTTTTTATGTGAATAATGTGTATAGACATATATATATGAAGTACACACACTTGTGTACAATATTGAAGCTTTATCGCTCTTCAAGTACCCCACACGGTCAGTCTTATCGATCTCCATTGAGTCATACGTATTCAAGGTAAAAATAGCAACGATGTGTTGGTATCATATATGGAAAAAATGATGAAAGAAAATATAGCTAGAAAAAGGAATGAAGAGAAAAAGTAATAGGAAAAATGAAATGGGGAAAATGATGATGGAATAGATGTTTGAATTGCAGACCGTTATTTTCATGGGATTACATGGATGAGAAAATTGTGAAAGAATCGATGTTTATTTTGCATGCTATCCTAGAGTAAAATAATAGGAATTTCTTTTCATCAAATATTTGATTGAACTCGTGAGGGATTTAGAGGAAATATGCTATATATAATTTTTATATCAAGTATTGTACTGAGAGTGAATCAAAGATTTAGATCTCATTCATGAAATTTTGTACGTTTGCTTTCATGCCCGATAAAGACATTTTCATAACCGACTGGATGATTTGTTTATATTTGTAGAGAACAACCTTGACGTGGATGATGGAAGAATTTCCAACTGATGATACGGTTCTGCACTGTGACAATTACACTATCATAATTTCGAATAATTTTTCATCTTTATTTTCTGTGTGAAATTATTCTAATGTAATGTTTTTTCGATTCCGGAAAATTTTTTAGTATCTGTATTCAACTTTGTTATTTGTGCGATTTTAAATATTTCGATAAATTCATTCACACACATTTATGATGAAATTTTTTTTATTGTTTATAGTTTTACCATGATGCAATGTTGGAGAAAATTATTCGTGATCACTTTGCATTAAAGACAATGAGGAATAGAAATTATCAAATTATTTCTTATTTATAGATTTTTCTATTTTACGAGATCATATGAAAACTTGTTGATACGAGTGCAAAACTTGAAAATTATTTCATGTATATATAGGTATGAATTTACGTATGACAGTATTGATTGCCCTGGTTCACAAACATTAACTGAAAATAGGGAAATGAAAAATTCATTTTTATAGATATACAGAATATGGAGAAGTAGGATACGATGATTGAATTTTAATGTGTGAAAAAATGAAAAATGAATTATCCAAGATTAAATACCAAAGTTATTGACTTCCTCGTGACCTTTTTAATTAAATTCAATTTATAGAGACAATTCTACCAAAAATTGGAAATTCAATTATGATTGTTTTTCAGGTTGGAAAAAAAATATTTACTCACCGTGGAATATCACCGATTCGTGGCGGCCGAATTTTCCGTGGACGCACATCACTCCAACTATGGCACGCTACGATGAACAAAAACGAAAACAGATATTAATGCACAAATTGAATATGCATCGATGATAAAGATGAGAAGAAATGGAACCACGTTGAATTGGTTAATGAACTATCCGTTCGAAACGTTAACTGATAAATTGAGTAAACCAATTGGTACAATTTATCATTCTCTAACAATAAAATGTTGAATAATTTTCACTTAAATATTCTTTTTGTTTAGCACTTTACATTTCATTCAACATCGCCAGTTCTGTATCGATTGGTACATCACAGTCATTCACAATTCGAAGTTTTCGAGCCCTCAACAACAAATATCCTCATGTGTTGACTTAACTCTCATTCTGAATCACGTGATCAATGATTCGAATTATTAATTCGTGTTATCAACCAAAAATTATGTAAACCAGGAATAATCTGATATCTTTCTTGAGTTTGACAGAAGATTGCATTTCCTTTCTCGCTCATTATCGTTCTCCTTTCATTATTTCTTTCTTTCATTATTCTTACAGGGCAACTTGATAGTCTCGAGATCACTTGGAGAAGCTACTTCGTATGCGGAATGGGGAGTTTGAGTATGGAGGACGATGAAGAACCTTGGCATTCGCTCAAATGCACGTAATAGCTTTGGAGATGTTAATGAGGTTGCAAGATTTGCGATCAGATCGACCAATATTGTTGTAATTCATTGTACAACTTCAGGAAAGTGATGGTATGTGGATATGAGTAAAAAATATTTATCACTCTGATCAATATATAAATGAATAAATGGAAACAAAATATACGACCGGAAAGATATTTTATATTTTGTTTATCATAAACAATTTAAAAAGTAACAAGTTACCAAGTAATTTTCTGAAATTTCTCATTGACGTTGAAATATTTCCAGAGGCAATCGTAAATATCATTTGATAGTTCATTCATACTTTTAATGATATCATAATGAGATATGATGAGAGAATTGTCTTTCCATATTTCTCATTTTTGTTAGCAGTCGCTTTCGTAATCTCAATATGCTTTGATCCGCATTTTCATTTATAAAGGATAAGAGAAAAACAGAAAAATAATGCTTTCAATAACTACGATACCACCCACGCTGCTCATTAGTGCTGTGGAAAAATTCAACTCCAATGGGCGACGTCATACCATTTTCATCGAAATCATCTTCTTATTAATTTACTAATTAAACTGGAAAATAATTAACGACGGATCAATTCCGCCTTTGACCGCTTCTCCACAGTTTGGAAATTATCTGAACTTACCCACGCTGTTTTGTTCATGTGCAACACACGTTTCAGAGCAAAAGAAGGAACGAACATTCGATTTATGAATATCCTTTGTGATGAAATTCTTCATTCACATTGAATTGTTATTGGTTTGGATAATTTTATCGACTGGAATAAGTTTGAGATGGAATTTCAATACTTTTATTCATACCAATACAAAAAAAGTTTTGATATTTTTATTTCGAAATTCTTATGAACGATGCATGACGAAATTTATTTATTAATTCCTTTCATACGAGTTCAAAGAGCTGTCGCGTGTTACATATCAATGACATTTAGATTGAAAGTAGAGTGCGTCTCTGTGTCGTATTGGTTGAATATATTGCACGTTCATGTGCGCAGTACAATATACGCGCGCTTATAATCATATACCTTTTGTTAAAGCCAATTGTTAAATTGTCAAGTGCACCAGCAGATGGATAAAGGAACGATTAATTTTAAACGGGCGAGCGGCGGTGGAGCATTCGTTTCATCTCCATCACATTTATCATCTCAGTTGCTTCATTCTACATCTCTAAACATTTTCAGTATCCAATTAAATATTGTTATCCTTTTTCTCATTGTTTATAAGTTTACTGAGTTCGATTTTCTTCATCATTTCTCATTATCTTCGAAGAGTTCGAAACAAATAGAAAAAGTTTTCATCCCAGTTTTATCAATAAATGTTCCAGAATGTTTTCAACTGTATTTCGATTTATTTTCTTTTTTAAGTTAATAATGATTTGTGCACGTGAGAAAATTTCATTTTTGTAAAGAAATTTTTGTAAAAAATTCGTGAATTGAATTTGAAGTTATGGACATTTCTTCTTTAAATAAAAAACCTTGCAGAAAAACTGCGCCTTCTTCTCCAAAGATGCTTGGAAAGTCTAATGTTTCTGGCACTCTTGCCAGTTAGATTTTATCGGTATAGGAAAATACGAATAAGATGAAATTGCATCCTCATTGAATCAGTTCGCATTAGTTCATAGATGTAGAAGAACTCGACCTCAAATTCGAGAATACGAAAAAATTCTGACCGTTTAAAATGGAAATCTCACCAATACTCTGATCAATAACTATACATTTATATTTGTTCCTAAAACAATTATTCGATGCACCCGTAGACATACAATATTGACCCATACATATAACACTAACATGCACACAAACGTTGACAATTTCAATTCGAACAAGCGCAGTATAGGATTGCAAGATAGATAGCGAGCAAATTCAATTTCTCAAGCTTTTTCCGTTTTGTGGCTGTGTTTTTATCAACTGAATTGAGATTCATCGCCCACTCTATTTCGAATAAACTCACAAGAGAAAGAATAAGAGTTGCATGTGAAATGCTCGTTGAATGTGAAAAGACATGGGATATGAGTAAAGAACTTTTTTTTTATTTTTCGAGTGGAATTAATGAAGAATATTAAACATGTTCTTGTTTTCATATGGCACTTGTTTGAATCAATTCGTAGAGAGTGAATTTCATGATTCTTTTCCTGTGGTTTTCATTATCCCATGCACTTCATTCATGTTCATTCCACATTACTTGTACCATTAATGACATTCGAATACGTCAATTCATGTCAAACTGTACAATCAGTAGTTGAACATGATCATTGGTGTCAATTTGATCTGTAACTAATCAGATATTCCAATTATTCAATATCGTTGAATAATCATTTTGAACTCTGATATTTACCAACAAATTCATTCCAGATCGTAAATTCATTCTCATACAAATTCTACGGATCTCAAAGGAAATCTCTTTTCACATTTACCGCTTCATTTTTATGTATAAAAGAACTTTCCAACACAAACTCTTTGATTGTATCAATGTGAGTTATCAAGCGAAAGTAACTTTTGATCTGTACTTTTGCTCCCCTTCTGTAAGTCTCCGTTTTGCTCGTGTTCAGGCAACTGTGCATCAATCAAGATAGAAGAAAAAAAATATTTCACACCTCTTGATAAATGTCGAACGAAATTTTACTGGAAGCCAATTGGTGGAAAAATTTCGCAATTTTTCCGTCACTTTTATGTTCTTTGAATGAGATCAAAACATAACTTCCCAGATTGAAATGGTGACATCAAATGTATGTTACGAAACCGTCATAACCGAGGAGAATTTTTATGAAACATTACCAATATGAAATTATTGAGGAGGAAATGAAATGAATTTATCGACGTGATTCTTCATTTTCATTTTCAATTTTAACCAACAAAATATTCTTATAAAATTCAGATGATGAATACATACAAAAACATCGATAAATTTTTACGTACTGAATTATTTTGTAAGCAAAATGTGGAATTTTAAACGATATGATCAAACGAGAAAATACTCCGATGTCATTTAAATAAATAAATGGAACAACAAATGAAGAGAATTAAGAGCAGAAAAAATTTAACAACACATATGAGTACTCACTCTTCATAGTTGTCATGTCATCTCCCAATTTCATTTTTTTAGATGTTCATTCAATACATTTATCCCAATTTAATTTTCTTTCGCTTCAACTGTACACCTGATATATGTTTAGAAGATGAAATGTTGCCGATGTGTATCTGCTGGATCTCCTTCAATCTTCCACTGACGTGACAACATGTGAGTGACATATTTCTGCTTTGACGAAAAGCTGTCTCTTGACGTACCCGCCATTTTTCTTTCTCTCATCACAATTTCCGTTTCAAGCTTATCGCAAATAATCTCGTCATTGGATACACGTTCGTTGCAATTTCTCACTTTTCTTCACCTTCAATCTTGTCTTTGTGACAGGTGGAAAAAGATCATTTACGTTGGTTTGTGTCACGTGATTTATTAGTGAATTAAATTCATAAAACTTTCCATTGTTGGATGAAGTTGAGCCTCAAATTGAGCGTTGAAAATAGTTTCAACTATTATTTACAATACTTCTATTGCTTATTTTACCTATGCTCATAGCATTGGGAATCACTAATTGGACATCATTCAATCAATTCTTAATCAATCTTTACGATGAATTATTTTTCAAATCGATATCAACTCCATTCCCTTCATCACAGTTCGATTTTGTCATTCATACGTTGCTTTATTGCGCTGTTCTTGCTGATTGTTGTGGTATTATTGATGAAATTGTGTACACCATTGCCCGCAAGCTTTTGTAGTAACAATAAAATGCAGAATGAATGAATTAAATCAATGGATATACGACTTAATTTCCTACCTGACAGCTATTTCCAATTTCCTCTTAAATGATTTTCATATCGAACTACGCCTGTAATATTATTATCGTTTCATAATATGAAATAATTGTCAATATATTTCTCAACATAAAATACGCGAGGAAATATTCTTATTAATTGTAGAAATGTCATGAACATTGATGAAAAAGGGAAGAATTATTTGACTCCCCATCATATAATTTCAATGGGTAGAAAATATCGCCTACGAGTATAGAAATTTTCCATTTAGAAATAATTAAAGACAACAATTATTGAAACATAATAATATTACAGGTATGTGGAAGTGAAAATTCAATAATTACCCGAGCAGATACGATTATGGCAAAATAATAATTATAATAATAAAATAACGAATGAAACTTATGCATGTAAGAGACAATCATCGTGACTGAATATAATCTTATCACATGCATCACCATCTCTAGTGTTAAATTCAGTGACATGCAAACTAATTAGGGGAGAATTTACATGGGGACATTCTATTCTGGCATCCATGTGGTCATCGGATGCAATTATGGGCATGTTCAAAGTAACATTTCATCACTGAAGAATGCAATCTCAAACATGTACCATGCATTTAATTCCATTGATAAAACGCTCGCAATATCTCAACATGTCACGTCAAAATTGTAATTGAATCCAATTTAATTCACTCAATACAACCTCATTATATTCACAAACTACGAATTTATAAACTGGTCCACATTATCTGCATACCAACACTTTTCATTTATCACTTGTGATCATATGGAAATGATCAATCATTATCGATGCGTAATCAACACCAGAATATTGATACGGTGAGGGTGATTGAAAATATTCAATTAGTTCCATGAATGAATTCAGTTGAAATCACGGCTGCAATTTATGCATAAATTTTTCGATCGAATTACTAATTATTTTATTTATCATCTGTCATAAATAGACAATAAATATTTTGTGAGTGGACACTAATTCCCATCATGTAGGTGGCTCTCAACCTCTTGATCCAAGATCTAATCTCTCACCAACACGAGATAAATCGCACAATAAATAATGTAATAAATCATTTTCCGCTGAAACTTCAAATAAAAATGAACCATCAACTCCTTAATAACCTGCTTTATTCACACAATCATTAAAATATTCTACGACGTTGAGAAATTAATGAATTGCCTCGAGACCTACTGATACAGTCGATACGAAAACTGATAACCATAATTCAATTTTACCCTTCCATTTATCACAAATAACTAGGTGGTTATTGATTTATGGAAGGGGATATTAAATGAGCTGAAAAAAAAAGAGACCAGAGGAATTTTCGATGTAAATTGAATTTGGAAATTTGCCCAAGGTCAATCTGGCTGTGTGTCATTCCGGATGAAATGAAACAACTGTCACACTCAAGCTTAGTGACGTAACTATGTTGTTCACATAGTGCATTTCATTGTTCGTTGTGACATAAGGAGTGGATTTGAAATTTGGCATTCCAATCAACGGCATTGCCTCAGAACAGAAAATGTTCTGTATAGGTAGACTGGTTTTCGCTGTGCTGAATCGATAGAGCCAGAGGCTTAACTATAAAGGTACACGTCCTAGTGATACTTCTACTATTACTCCAACTACTATTACTGCTACTACTACTACTAAGACTTCTGTAATAGTACTGAAACAGTACTGGGAAAATGCACACAATATTCAGGCTTTACTTGTTCTAGTTTCATTCTTTCCCGTGAGACCATGCAATCTTTTTCCTTCTTTATCTGTTGCCCTATTTTTACTCCTTCATTCTACTTTCTCAACTTGTCTTTATTTCTTGGGTCGTATCACATTTAATGCTCTCATACATTTTTGAAACATCTGAAACTTCAATTCGCAGATTTTAATGGATGGGTGAACAATGCATTGTCATGAGTTTGAAGTTGTTCAGACATTAATTTCTACTCCTTTTCTTTTTCATGTTTCTATTATTTTGATAATGAAAAATATTGAGATGATGTGATTATTCTCAAAATTTATTGTCATGAAATTAATTGAAATTTGATGTGATGTTTTTACACTTTTAAAACATTTTGCTTTCATGTATTATTTGGATGCAAGTTGTGTTGAGAATAGAATAATTGTTGCATTCATGTTGAAGGATTTGACATTCCAAATATGTTTGTGGAAAATGAAAATTGATAGGTTGAATATTGAGCACAAAAGTTAGAGAACTCGGACGATTCAAAGTCCGTTTGAATATTTTTATTGTGAAGTCATGTTATATTTCTATTCATCTCGTAAAATGTATCTGGAATTGGAAATGTTCATCGAATCACACTTTTTACCACTCCATTCGCGTTTATATGTTGAACAGGAAAAATTCTGATCTGGAGGAATTCGATTATTCGCCCTGGGAAATTGTAATTGATAAAGTTCACACAAAGCACAAATAAAATGTTAACATCGAAAGGATGGAATTCGATTTAGAATGATAACTTCTCAAAAGCGTGTGGACAAATTTAATTACATCCAACAGAAGGGTGAAATAGAAACAAAAAAGGGCATATGGTTGGGTGTGGAAGAGTTCACGTTCCAAAATCAATATCATCCCCAGCAATGTTCTATACAGTTGATAAATTTCATTCAAACACGAGAAAAATAACATTTTTATGGAAAATTATTATTTATTAACAAGAAATGTGCAGGATACTTTTTTTTATTTTGGAAAATCGTAAGGGAAAATTTTTTGCACACACGCATTAATATGAACTCTGCTTCACGAAGTTTTTCAAATAAATCCTGTAAAATGCGATAGAGTTTATTACTCAAATATACACACGCACGAGGGTGAAAAAACTGAGTTTATCTGCTCAGCATAAAAATATTCTCCGATAAATGGTTCACAGTATGAACAAACCAACATATGCAAACCTTCCCCAGCTTATGTCAGCTTCTGTTTTCATCGGAAAAAAAAACTTCACCGTAAAAAAAACTAAGTCATGATGGATGAATTGCGCACACGAAAAATGAGGGTGACAGTCAGTCTTGTATATACTGAATTATTGATCATTGTAAACAATATGATGGAAAGAAAAGTAACTAAATTTATTCATAGGATTGTCATACAAAATGCGGCTAACCGTTTGTAACCACCCCAGAAATAATTATAATAAATTGTCAAACAAGATTTTCGTATGAAAATATTTATCGACGGAAGTGTTTTCATGTGAGTTGATTGATGGGTTGACTAACAAAAAGTATTGAAACGATAAAATTGAAATACATGAGTGCATAATACCCCAATAAAGGGTTTCCGAAAGATAAAATTTCGTGTCGTCAGAGATAAGAGAAAAATTCTAAAACCAACAAATCCTTAAAATAGCCAAAACTTATAATGCAATAATTTATCCATTTTTAATTTGCAACTCTCCATAATCCTGATTCCTTAAATATCAACAAATTTTTCTACTAAAAGTTGCAATCACTACTGATAAATTTTTGAACACTGCGTTTTTCTAAATTCCCATTACATCTATCACTATCGTATCAATGAATGAACGTAAAATAACCTCATTACACAAATAATCTGACATGATATATCAATCTATTTCTTTTTCTTTCCTTCTCGATAAATCATCATTCATAAAACGTGCAAAAATTAATTTAATTTCATACATATGAAAACACGAAACTTTTCTAGTTGAATAACCTCAATTATAGAATGATGAATTGTCGTAAAATTGTGACCGTCACGCAATTATCAATGAAACTACGTCATATAAATATCCGAATTGATAGACCTGTACAACTAATCGTTAATCGTTGAACGGATCCGATTAAAAATAAGAACGATGAATAATAAAATCGCGACGTCATGCAACAGTAGATAACTTCATCTAACAAACACGTGACACGTGCTTAGGGTGATTGGCCTATATCATTGGAAAAAAGACTTAAAGACCTTCGAGAAACGCCACAATGTGCACGAAGTGTTTTGCGAAGGTCCTTCGGAAGTCGCGTGCAACCACTAAATTCAGACGCATGCGCAACCGCACCGTCACCCTGTATTTACAAAAGCTGTATATACTCGCACTATCGTGATGTCTGTAAGCTTTCAAGGCCAATATTAAACATGAAACGAACTGTTAGTTTTTATAAAACTGTCTAAAACTCGTTCAACTAGTCGACTGATTCGCGTGTCTTTGTGGTTTTCATATCGTATGCTCGATTGTTTGTACAGGTATTTCCCACGCGAATCTCATGAAATTGAATTAGCAAAGCAAAAATGTTCTGCTTATATGCAAAACAATCGGCGAGGCCATGTCATGTTATTTTTGGCGCGTATTATTTTTCACATACTTCATCCCTCGTCAGAAAATTATGAAATACTCGGTCGGTAAATTGGATATTCCTCGTTGTTTTGATCATTACATTTTTCTATGTTCGAGCTTGAGTTTTGACAGTTCACTTCAATTTGGTAACAAATTTTTTGTTTATGTGCATGCTGATTCTATTCTAATTTTTATTCAGTTTCACACTCGTTTGGATGTCAACTTCATTACGGAACTATGTGAATTCCATGCTCGAGTATTGAAATTAAATTTATGAATGGAGGAAATTTGGAAGAGAATTAGATGAATGAATAACTTCACAAATTTTCACCAATGATTCATTTATTCAATGATTTGTTTATTTAATTATTTGTTTGATTATTCATTTAATACCGTAAATCTCGGTGGCACCCAACTTCCACATTCATCCGGCATTCATTTTCCAGCATTGTTTATAATTATTTTAAATATTTGCGGCAAAATTTTTTCTCGAGGATTGGCTCAACCGTCGTGGGCAAGCTCACTCGGTCGACTGGGCCCTCACTCTTACCAGTGATTCCGTTCTCATATCACCACCCACGCTCTGTCACACCATCCCTCGACCCATCCATTCTCCCCTCCACTGCTCAGTTACCACTACCGCTGACGACGTTGCGACGTCGCTCACTCCATATCGTCGTTTTAACGAATTCACGGCACTGAAACGACGGTTATCGTATAGTAAAATCGGAAAACCACTAAAGACCTTCCGGCATGAATGTTTATATTTAGTTCCACGATTGCTGATTTATTTCTTTTTTCAATCTAAATTGCATTTTTGCGGAGTCTTAATAATTTTTCACTCATACATGTAGTAAAAAAATTGTTAAAATTTATTTTCCGATCAAAAAATTAACTGAAAAGTGTTCATGCGTATGAGAAATTTTTTTGTGGAAGAGTGGGATGTTATACGGCGATAATTCATTCTTGCTGCTTCAGTTTTCTACCTCTAAATTATTCTTCTGTTACCTCGCGTGGGTGTTCTAATTAAATGGCAAGAAAACTTCCGTATGTTGTAGTTTCATATAGAGCTTACACGTTAGTTTAATATCCGTTTCCAACATGAACGTCATATTTTATTATTTTCATTCAGAATATAGAGGGAAAATTTCCATGAAAATTCGATGGAAGCGATGTAAAGAAATCGAGTGGACAAACGATCAATATGAGAAATATTTCCATGCTGGAAAAATCGAGGAATTCATCAAATGGGTCCGGGTTTTATTGTCCCTTCGAATTATATTGAATGGACCAGAATAGAAAATCTAAGATATCATGATGGATTATATATATTGGAAGTTGGGTGAGAGAAAATATATCGAGGAATATTTTGAAAGAAAATTTTGTTATCCCCTAAATACCTTCACAATTTTCATCTATTACGAACAATCATATGAATTTCGTGTAAACGTATTCAGAACAGAAAACTCAATAACAAATACAACAATTACAATCGACAGCACATTTGGAATTGACTGATTTTCTATTTTTCCGTATGGTGAGCTAAAGAAAAAATTATCGACTGAAATAATTACACAAAGTTCAAACCTCTAAGTTATGATTGTACATTCTGATGGAACTACTCTGAATTTCATCAACAAACAAGCACAATAGAAAGTACAATAATAATGCAATTGATTTTTTTTAATTATTTCCGTTTTTTATACGGAGTAGGATAATCTGTAAGAATAGGACCTGTCGAGAGAATAGCACCTGGTCCACCCAATAAACCACCTTTATTTGCAAACCAACCATTGCCACCGAGAAAACCAGCAGGTTGAAGTCTATTTGTATAGAATCCATTATCTCCAAGTCCAGCCAGTTGAATCAATCCATTAACATCAAATAATTGTTTTGCCTTCACTGGATTATTTGCCAATAGCGAACCATAATGCGCCAATACTTCTTTAAAAAGTCCCAAGCGATCTTGAAAAAATGTTTGCGGGGAAAAATTGAATTTATGAACAAATGAATCCCAAATAGTTGACAAGAGATTGGTTGGGATGTTGGTGCTTGTTGGTGTATTCGTTGTAGAAGTTTCAATCTCATCTGCAAGAATTTCTTTCGATGTATTGTTTTCATTGTTACTTTTATCATTCTCTAAATCACGGACAAGATTTAATCCGTTGTCCGTATCCGTTTTCTTTAATGCTGGTGGAACGTTACGATCGGAATCATTTTCGATCTGTTCAGATTGGATGGTTTTGTGTTCTTTCTGTTTGCCATCGTCAATCTCATTCGAGTATTCTGCAATATGGTCCAATGGTTTCATCTCTGCACCGATGAACTATGGAGAAGGTAAAATATCAACAACGATGACATAGAAAAAAAAAATAAAATTGAGAATACACAAAAAAAAACAAAAATTCACTCACCGCAATCATTACAAAGCAAATCAATTGTGTCAACATTTTCTACACTTTTTTCCACACGTTTTTTTTTTATAACATTTATCGTTTTACTCTTTGTACGTTCACATAAAATGGAAACTTCTATACATCAGTGAAGAAAAACGTGAACTTAAATCACTTGCAATATATGCTCATGACAGGTTGTATGGCAATATATATATAAGTTTTTTCCCAATGATGATTCCTGGTCTTGAGTCAAGAGGTGGAAATGAGACGTTATCGCTTATATAAATACGGGCACCCGTATTCAATTGAATTGCGTAGCAAAATGTCTCCTGCCCCGCAGTTGTAGTAAAAAAAAAGTGAAATTACCAATGAAATCTATCAGAATATTTTCAATGTTTTATGTAAGAAAATCTTCGTAGTAACTGTAATGAGAAAAAATAGTAAAAACTAATGAAGATAATTATATTTCATCTATATAGTTTAATTTATATTCTTCATTTTTTCACAATCCTGTATGTGACTCATGAGCATAGCGAAACTTTCAATCTCCTATATTCCAAATGAAAAAAAAAAAAAAAAAAGATGAGAATAAATGGAAGAAACAAACATTATCAATCACAAAAAATTGGGAAACCGGTCTGATGATTTTTTTCCATCCTGTCACTTGAAATCCTGTACTGACTTGCCTTGAAAAAGTCCGACGACACGATACAAATACCTCCTGGAATTTATCCTTTTATTAATGTTGAGTGGAATATATTCATAAATAAACAAGACGATAAAGATGAGAAAGGAAGAAAAAAGTGTAGAAACACATTGTCTGATAATGCGAGCGGATATAGAAGTGTTAAAATGATTTCTGTTCTCAACCCCTCATTTTTCCTTCCTTTTTCCTTATATATTATCCTGGTATTATATTTCTTGGCCCAGGGTTCAATTACGTTCCTTCTAGAACTCCTCTATCACTCGTTCACGACCATCGGATTAGCTGCAGCAAATGCTCCCAGGGAAAAATCGAATGGTTGAATAAAAGGTCTTGGGGTCACACATGGAGTTATCTGACCTCAACCAGAGAATTTTTCTTTCCGAAGATTTCATTCGCACGCGTACATGTGAACACATGATCAGTTAGGGGAAGTCAAACTCAATGTTCAACACAATCAATCATTTTCATTGTGATTCATCAATGTTTGAAAATTGAACGAAAATAGACAACTTAAACATCAAATAAAAAAACAAAAAGAAGATAAAAATGACATGAAAAACAAATTCATTCAATTGGATTCAAAGAAAGATCTCTTTGTTAAATTGTTGTCTTCTTCATCCAGTAGTTTTTTTCCAGTTCAATTATCATATCTAGTTTATTTCAGTGAGCATGAACTTGAACTTAGGAATGCAAGTTGTTGTTGGAACTAGAAAAAGAAGAAGATAAAAAATGAACTCGTGTCGCGTCCGAATGACTCGAACGAATCGGTGCTCACAACGATTTAAACTCGATATGTACTGATCGTTTTAATATGCATGACCGGAAGATTGTATACGTGTACAAGTATTCGTAAACATATATATTTCAAGTAGAATAGAATCAATGTGTTTGTGAGAGCCACCCAAGACTACGCTGAAGACGTAAAACCGTTACTAAGGCTTCAACATTCAGTCTTCGCCGACCTATCGTCGAACCAAGTTTGCACAAGTTCCGCATCCAGTATAATATTCTATGTATGATATAAAACACCAGACAGTAACAATCATCATTATGAAGTCTTTTTTATTAATATTCATCATCTTATCACTCAATAAGGTAAGCAAACTGTTAAATTGGCCTTCAAGATAATATTGAAATGGTGATCAACGTTTATGCATTCTGATGAACAGTACGTCGCCTTCAGAATTATTCTCAATTGGAGATCAGTCGATGGCAGGAAATTTATGTACCAATTTGTGGATCAATTTCGGAATAAATTTTCCAGTGACATTGGATCCTTTCTCTGCAATCTGCTTTTTCTCTCGATAGTGATTCGTGTTTCAGTGTGTGATTTTATCATTGATTCATTCCAGAAACAAATTTCACATTCAAAAAATCGTTGACATATTTTATTTACGACAAAATGAATATTTATCCTCGTAGATTTATGTATTGGATTTCCATTCGTGTGATGACATCCAATTAAGTTAGTATTTAATTCTGGGTTCATATTCACGGATGTTCATTGTCACATTGTAATACAATACTGGAGGTGATGACTTTTATCACAATACGAGAATCAAATAACCATCGTGAAATCAGAGAAAATTACATGAACTCTTTGTGTTTATTTGTCATCAAATGAGTTTATACTCGATTTGATCACGAGTTATTTCACTGCGTTCGAAAATATTCTCGTGAGATTTCATATACATTCGCAATTTCCCATGGGCACTATCTCTAATTCAATTAATATCCCAACTCCATGGCGCACCCTTGAGCACACATGGTCACTAACACACGCAACAATTCCATGTTCCATTAACTGGGTCACTAATTCACCCTATTAAGCTCGCAGCATTATACCGTCAAAGTAACTGCTTGACAAATTATCAATGTGAAGATTTATTAATTGAATTGAGAACTAAATGATAGTTAACAGCGATTTTCCATCTTTTCTTCAATTTGACCTCAAGCTCAAGTAACAATTCTCTTTCGGTTTAACTCTTCATTTGAAGTGATAATTCAAATGAGAGAATTCATTCCATCTGTATGTTTAAATTCGTTTCAATTGAATTCAATTTGTTATCTTCGATTGGACAAATTTATAAATTTCATCACCGAAGACAAAGACACTGATTTAAGTGAAATCAGTTGACTCCATGAATTTGATTACAAATTTATCTAGATTTTCTTTCGTATATAAATGAGACTTGAACGGAATAATTTAACTCACCGTTTAAAATTGTTTCATTTTGTATTAGAGTGTTATAACCTTGGGGAAAATAGCAATTAACTTCATTATTATCAGAATATAAAAGTGAAATCAGCACTAATCATATATGAGTGAAATGAAATGATTATCTTCGATGTAGGTCAATGGTGCAACAATTAAAAAAGCTCCAGCATTTGCGGCGCCAAAGTATGCTGACTCATTTATACCAGCAGTGATGCAGGTAAAGTTCGAGCGAAACTTCGATTATTCATGATAATAATTCATTTTCCTATCATGTCAATCCAATATGTCGTAGGTTATCTTCAATGGCGTTGAGCAATATAAAAGTAAACAAATAGAAGAGATGGAGCAAGCAATGGCAACATCAACAGCTGAACCGACAACAATTCCGCATGAACCTGGTCAACATCAACCTATGCTCACAACATCAAGTCAATTATCAAGCACTGAAAATCCACCATTAACTCAAGAAGCATCCGAAGTTGAAACTGAGAAACCAACAAATGATATTCAACTATCTCCATCAAATTTTAATGAAAAACCAGAACCAAGTGCAGAAACAACGGAAGCTATCTATGGAACACCTGAGACGAATCATGAGACACCAGAGGGAATTCATGAAATGCAAGAAATTAATCAAGAGATGCCTCAAGCAACAGGAAGTAATCATGAAATATCCGACGCGAATTCAAATAATAAATTGGAAACCTCAACAACTCCGTTGAATTCTAAACCTCAGCAAAGTAATCGTCCAAATTCTTCATCAGAAGATTCTTCATCTTCATCATCGTCAGAGGAAGAAGAAAAAAATGAAAAAAACAAAGTACCAAGTATTGACAGTGTAGTTAAAGAAATCTATGAAATAATGAAACCCAAAAATAAGAGGAAGAATTCGTCTGAAAATTCGTCAGGTTCGAGTGAATCGGATGAATCCAAAGATGAGGACAATAAGGAAGATGAAAGTGATGAAAATAGGTGAGATATATTTTGAGCGTTCAAAATTGTTCAGGAAATATAAATCAAATTATTCTCTACTGATTGCAGATTCACGATGCTGGGTGAGAAAGTAACACAAGTCCCACGACCAAGTCTAACAACATACTTGAAACGTGCGAAACTTCCATCAAATTGTTCCAGTATACAACAGTTGGCGTTGCTTTATGATTCTCTGAGTAAGGATGCAAGAAATCAAGGTTTCTCTCAGTACACAGGATATTCAGATGATGTTCTCAAAGTCCTCGCGACTTCTTCAGAAGGTGGTATGGGTCCACAACTTAAGCAACTGCTGGAAAAAATCGTAGAACGACGAGAAGTAACACGAGCAGATGCAAAAACTAAAGTTGCAGAAACACTCAAGTCCTTGAATGAGCCTGGCAGTCAACTCAACAGAGATCTCAGTTCATTACTTCCTCTGCGTTTCGAATCATGAATCAATAATCACCAATCCAATATAATACACCTTCTATATTATTTTATGTAATGATGTCATGTGATGTCCATCAACTACTCAACCCTTCTACATTTAATGTACTGATGGATAATTGGTGGAATGAATAAAGACATTTTTAATTTCATAATTCATCGGACAGATGAATACCAATTACTATTTGAGAATTGTGTTTCATAAACAACTGTCTGGTATGTATAAATTTTGAAAACTTCTGGCTTGCCGTCCGTCGAGATATTCCAGTTCGTCTGAGGAGTCCTCTAATCAATTCAATAAATTCTATCATTTATGAGTTTATCAGTATCGCATTCGATTCTTAAATATGTTTCGTTCGGTATAGTCACGAACAGTTACTCAATTCATTGTTACAGCTCTGATCAATCAATAGATTCGGGAGATCCAATCACAGTCGCTAACACACTACCTGATTATCAATAATTAAGAACTAATTGAATCATGGAATTTCTTAACATCAATTCATCGAATAGATCGTACTCACAGGCCAATTTGGTTATTCGAATAGGACTAGTCTTGAACCTATTTTCAATATCGCAATACAACATTCATTTAGTGAAAAATGGAAATCCACGTTTGGTGTTCTGTATGCGAATGTGACAATGTCAGTATGAAGAGAATCGAATTGGAATAACTCTCATCCTCTGGACGAGAACTCATTTCCTGAACCGAATTAAAGGGATGACATTCACGAATGTCCTTACTGATGATAAGATGATTCAATAAATTGTCATCTGTCATGTATAAAGAACTTTTGAATCTCATCATATCTGTTGGTTTATTTGTTATCGAAAATTTTGAGTTCAACACGAGTTTTTATTTGTGAATATTCATTGAAATTTAAAAACTACATCTATGCGATTCTCATTAGTATTCTACTAGTGATACTCCATATAGTAGTTCATCAGAATGATGAAAAAATAAAACGATCCAGCTAAAACTCTTCTCTCAGCAATGAAAACTTCCATTTCATGAAACAATAGATTGAGCATTTCTATTGTGTTGTGATTGCGTATAGCATGGTTCATATGAAAGTGGTGGAGTACAGTTTGGAGTGCTGAATTTAGTTATGACTTCAATGTGTCCGGTGTTATTTGTAGAGAGAAAAAAATAAAGTATTCATATGAATGCCATGACACTCTATATTGTTAAAGAGCAGCGCTTGTTTATGAATGAAGCAACGATAGGTCGAAGTGCCGGCATTACTTTTTACAACCAACGCAGTCATGCTGAATAAATTACAAACAAACAATAAATTCAGAACCTCAATTTTTATAATTACAATTTTTTACAAAACCACAACTGTAGAAAAGTCATGATGGAATAAATTTCATTCCCAGCTTATCACACTATCAGAAATACCTTTGTGTATCTTCAATTTGCGGTGGTCGAACGAAGCATTGTGGAGGCGCATTGACTTATTTCAAATCTCTGACACATTCTACGTGATTGGAAGTCAGAATTTTATTGAGCAATTGAGTCACTGAGGTAAAAACGATTTAGGACCGTAAAACATTGGCGTCGACCAGAATTATTGAACATCTCAATAAAAGTGGTAATAGTATTGATCATTGAACAAATTGAAAGCTCCGCCTCTGAACACCATCAACATTCGGTCATATATAAAACTGTCTTGAAATTC
Organism: Meteorus sp. PSUC_FEM 10030008; assembly: GCA_018881525.1. Taxonomy (NCBI): domain Eukaryota; kingdom Metazoa; phylum Arthropoda; class Insecta; order Hymenoptera; family Braconidae; genus Meteorus; species Meteorus sp. PSUC_FEM 10030008. The sequence goes on from JABMBR010005129.1 coordinate 61,854, forward strand.
AGCGCGTCCTTTAGTCTAACAGCAATAATCATTTGTATTGTATGGTTGAGAGAACAGACTTGTAATATCGGATACGTAATATTTCATCCTGTGTTTCGATTAAGTGAATAAATCTAAGCGAAGAGAAAAAAAAAGTAATATGTACGTCCCAATATGTGGATTTATCATCTGCTACTCAATTTGCGTAAGTTATAAATGGTAGAAAAAGATCATAAATAAACATTTCAAATGATCACTCCCTTCACATATTATTTACTAATTCGAAGTCTCAAATTCTGATCACCAGCTTTTACCGAGCGAATTGAATGCAATGCCACAGCAAATAACTAAGTTGATACCTCTTGAAGATTGGATCGCGTTCAAATGTCGTACAAAAGACGTTAAACCTCTAGACAAGTTTCTTGGGAAATTGCGAGCCACGTACGACTTCGTGTTTCAAAAGCCTGACAACGTCAGTAATGTTGAGAAAATTCTGAACGAAAATACAACGAAGAATATAGAAGACGAAAATACACAGGAACTAATTCTATCAAATTCACAAATAACAAAAAATGCAGACGAAAAAATATCAAATGAAAAATTTATGAGTAATGTGAACAATATGGATGTAGAATTGTTGCCGAGTTACAATGGTAATATTCCATCTTCTAAACAGAGTTCTATTTCACGGATATCCAAGGACAACGAATGGTTGGATGATGTTGAAGAGGCAGAACCACTGGGCGAACTCGAGATTATCAATGATGCTGACACCGATCAATCAGTCGAGGTTGTCACTCAACAACCAGGTTTCCAACTCTCAATTGCCTTTGCACGTGCTTTCGCCAAGTGGCTCGGGTCTGTACTTGGATTCACACAGGGTGCATATTTGAAATTGACGCACTCAAATATCTAAATCTGTTCTATAAGAGCCCTCTAATATCTATTATGTTATCCAAACAAAAGATTCCAACATAATTTTACAAAAATCAATTTATATCTTCCAATTATTCGATGTCCATATTTCGTAATAGTATTACGTTCGAATGAGGTATGAACACACAGGTAAACAATACTTGTTAAAATTAGTATTGACTGCAAAACTGCTTTTTGTACTGTCATCCTAATCAATTTCCAACTCGCGTATGACAATGAGTGTTTATTATTCATTGGTGTGTACGATGAGTTACGGAACACATCAATTCTTCAGCAATATGTACGTGTGCAATGCTTTTGTCCTATTACGTTTCGCAAACGTAATATTATACGTATTTGATATTACAGAGCAGTGCACTACGAAAAAATATTTCTTCTCGACTATTTGATTATAGTTGAGAAGAGAAAGAAATGATGAACATACTGTAAACGACTAATGTTCTTTTTTGCTACATTTATTTTGTTAAAAAATATCGGTCTGAAAAATACATGTCACTTTTCTTCCATCAATTGTCATTAATGTTCAATTCTTCAGATTCTTTTTTTTTTGGCAATCGGCATTATTATACATAACAATTTATTTTCTTCACATCGTCGCGCAATAATTTACAATTTTTCAATCTCAATATTCATTGGCTTATAAATATGCGTGCTTATCATAGGATACAAACTGTTCACTTGTTAGCTTTTTGCATTTTCGTTGCGTGAATCATTAATCTCACATTTATATCTTATTGTTTATAATGAACATTAAATTGCGAAAAAAGTTATTGATAATCGAAGACAATGATGCCGAAGTTAGAAGAGTAACGAGAATGATTGTTATATGGATGGCAAAAATACAGTATGAAAAAATTATAATAAACAAATATCGATGTACGTAAATATGAAATACTGACTACTTTACTTTTTTTTCCGAACGGATGAGCAAGCTCTTTGGTTCTATCGTTACGCGCAACATTGAATGAAACCATTTCTTACAACGCGTTATCGATTGTTCCAGAGTATTGAGGGCTACCTCATTCAGCCAGAGAAAAACTTATTCTCACCATATTCTCTTTCTGCATCCCTCGTATCAAAAATTATTCACGTCACATGAGCGAGTGGGAGCTATGATATAAAACTCGACAGAACTTCATTGGAATTATTATTGGGTGGAATCGAAATTAGAAAGTCATGGAATAAGGGGGCACGATTTGAGTGATACTTTTTTATATTAGTCTTTTGAAGCATTCAACTTTTTCGTTCACCGCATCACTCGAAATTCTATGATTATACTTGAGGATTACCGAATCTGAAAATATACCTGATGGGTAATTTTGTCATTTTTCTTTATCATATAATCACTATTGATTGTAATACCGTCGAATGAAATTAATTTAGTGACGATTGGTCATTGATTCGAGTACAGTTTCAGTGAATCATCACAAAGTCAGTAATGTTTCAAGAAGGAATGAAAACGTCAAATGAATGTCAAAACTATAACCGATAAGAATAAAAAAAAAACATTCACTGTCAAGTGGTGATAGTTCGTGAAGGAAAGTTACATTTCATCCGATTTGAACAAGAGAAAAGGGAAACCAGAATAAATGTTTGGTTATTATTTCAAATGCAATAAACCGAATCAATTTCGTCTCGCAATTCTTAACAGAGAACAATATTCCACATGGTCATTCATTATTGCCTTACTCATTTAAACTATCGCAGAGAAATTCTTCTCACTTCTTAATAAAACAAAACTAATCGAGTCCAAAATATATGTAAAAAATAAAGTCTTGCAACGATCTTGAATCGTTTTATCACTATAAACAAATATTTTTACTCATGTTGAGTCATTGATTTATGCAATAGAAATATGACAATTCTAAAAAAACATCACGAGCTGTCATTATAATTAGTTCCACATATTCTATTCAATTATAGTGACAACTTTCGTTTGTGGGAAACTTGATTCGCAGTGCAGATAACTCACAACAGTTCCATGATATCTTAAGATATACAAAAATAAAATCATACTCCATGATTTTTAATCAACCTATCTGACAATTCCCTACGATTATTTACGTTCTCCCTCACAATTTTCACATCATGAAATTTCAATTGTAGACTAGATTAATATTAAACGAAGGAGGAGAAAGCCTTGAGAATACTTAAACTATTACATATTGATTTGTAATATAAGAATCTTGTCATGTGCAATTCACAGGATAGTCCTGTTCGGACGAATCGATTGTGATTTCATCTTTCTCCCGCATCAACAGGTTGATATTTTGAGATCAAAACTAACTGTTGATTGCGAGAAGACCCACACCGTCATCGTTAATATAATATATACATGTCATACACGCAACTAGTGGCACATATTCATATTCTGGAACGAACGATCGACGGATCAACCAACATAGAGCTGGTCACAGCCAATTATGCAGTCGGTTACGTATTTTTAGATACTGGATCGCTGAACTAATGAATAATATCAAACTTGAGGCCAATCTATAATATTGATGTAAATCAATTTTTCTAATGGGTTGTCTAATGGGAAAAATCATACGATGACGCTTTAACCCTAATGTCAATTAAAAAAGCTACTCAAGTCTAATCGATCACACGATCTAATTGTTCATGAGAATAATTCTCAGTAAATACTTTATGTACTAATTCAAAACTTGGTGAGTTTTTTCGTTCCTGACAATGAACATCAAACCTTGCTTTTCAAATGCACCGAGCATAATTTTTTCATATCCACTGTTCTCTTCTCCACGATTTTATGAACTACGATGGCATCAAATACCTCATGTTTTGTGGCAAAATTTCGTTCATATTAACTGCTTGCTGTTGGTGTACTCCGCCGCCATTAGTACCTTCAGATTTGATGGTTTGATCTCTAAATGCTGCGAATGAATGAGTGAAGCTTTGATCTTTTTGTAAATTTTGTATGTGCTGAAGGAATGTCGAATCTTGTTTGATGGTATTCCCATTTAGTAAATAGCTCAACTCTTGCTTCGTAACATCACCCAGCGATTCAACACTCTCCTTAATTTCCGTTCCAGTCATTTCTTTTTTAGCCTTCGCTCGTTTAATACCTAAATGTGTTTGTGTATGTTTATTCAAATGATCTTTCCGTGAGAATGCTTTTTGACAAACATTACACGTGAAATTTTTATCGCCAGAATGAATCACGTAATGCCTTGTTAAATGTTCATTGCGCTTAAAAGCTTTCTGGCAAACAGGACATTTAAATGGCCGTTCATCTGAGTGACCTCGCATATGTTGATCCAAATGCTCTTTGCGTTTGAGCATAGCACCACATTCTTTGCATTGGTACTTCCGTTCCTGGAATGTGATGAAAATTCGAGTCAAACATGAGAAAACTTTTTCGTAGGATATAATTTAATGAATTCTGATTGAATTACCTGCACGTGGCCTTGAATATGTTGCTCAATATCAGACTTCTCGGGGAACGCTAAACTACATTCAGGGCAACAATAGAGCATAGATCCATCTAAACCCATAGCTATTTTAATTTCACCAGTTTTCGCTCTAAATTTCACTTTACGTTCAGTTTTTGGTGAATCAGTCTGTATTTGTTGTTCAACCTTATTGGGAGCAGTTTGACTTACATTAACTACATTAGTTTGACTATTTTGTTCAATGTGAACATTGAGATCAGTTGGATTAATTTCAGATTGCATCAATTGATCAGTTGCATTGATATATACACTGCCATTTTGTTGCATATTATTATTCCGGAAATTCGATACACTCGGAATATTAAGTATATTATTCTGTGTTTGTTCCGTTTTTTGTTCATCATCCGATTTCTCTTTTCTTTGTACTGGATCTGATTGGAGTTTTATCAACTGTTGCAATGTTAATGGCAGTGATGTGGCTTGAAGTTTCTGTATATATTCAGCCATTGCATTTTGTTGTGGTAAATTAATATGCGAATCGATCATACTATTATTAGCATCGCCATTGGATCTGCTGTTATCTTCTTGCTTTACAGTAACTGTATCAGATTGCGGAGTCGTTGGCAGATACATATTTGGTAGTAATCTTACAGGCAAACTATTTGATGGTGTACCAAGCAGTGAATTGTTCTGATTATAATTTGGAATGTTTATTGTTTGAAGACCTTGCTTCTCACATAGTTGCATTAGAGTATTTGGACTAGGCCAGGCCAATAAAGTTCCAGGATACTTATTCGAACTATTTACCTATGGAATAATGATATCTACATGAAATGAACAAAAATTTTCGTACCTTAGAATTAATTGAGTTACAGAAAAAATCCAAAAACCAAATTCTTCCAGTGTTCATCGCCGTTAAAAAAAAATACTCCCTCATCGATCATATAATTCAAGCAATAATTCAGAAATAAGCGTAACAATAAGAGCATGGAACTGCTCATAACTTCGGGATACTGAGGGCTCGTCTGGAAGAAGTTGAAATATCGGTTTCCCAGCGGAAAGTGACTTTCTCACTGCATCCGAGGGATATTTCTGTCTCGCTGAATCAACCCCTTATCTTAGAATGAATTATTTGAATTACCATTGCAGATTGCTTGTTGTGTTCAACATTAGCCGAAGTTGTATAAACAGAACTCTGAGTCCCTATCAACTGCCCTGATGTGGGTACATAGTTCGAACCAGGCAGAGAATTTGGCCTTGATGTTAATTCAGCAAATTGCGGCAAAACGCCATTATGTTGAGAAAATGAATTCATCTCCAGAATGGGTGAACAATACAATTATATCGTAATTGGTACATAAACTTCAGTAACGCCAAAGGCGTCTAACCTCAAATTTATAATACAAATATTGAAGTTATGCACACAGTTCAAGCACGAAAACTTTTACCGAATATCCATCACACACGCCAATTATAAAATCACTGTTAGACGGAACTCATTCGTTCATTTTACTTTATGTCGGAATGGAAATATAAATGTTTACAGGTTTGAATTAATTGTATATACTGAGAGACGATACATTACACCACACGCTACTTTACTCGTACTCACTCGTACTTATATACATGTATACATGTATATAAATGCATCGGCGTCGTTTCAGTATAGTTCCCAACAATGGCGTTCAGTTGTGATTCACGAATTGAACTGTAGTATTTCGACAGTTCGGTGGATTTTCACATTATGCGCAAACATATTGGCCGCTGGAAAACGAGCGACATCTGTTTACCCATGGAAAGTGTAAGTTATTGCTTATGATACTATAATTTGATTGGTTGCGTTCCTCCTGGTCAAAGAATACAGACGAATGTTGGAGCATATTAGAAAAAATATGTATTTTGAATATCGAATGCAATAAGGCGAAACGCCAATTATTCAAGTCCACACACCTATACCAGACTATTCATGATAATTCGCTACTAAATGCAATGGTGTTGATTTGAGTAAAATAATTACAGACGTACTTCTGTATCCTTTGATCTATGAACCGATTTATCTGTTAGATTATTCTGCACTAGAATCTATTCATCCACTCTACGAATGAGTGATTCCGCTCTGTTTTACCCACAGTTCTCTCCGGCAAAACTTACCCCATCCTCAATTTCACTATCACATGGGTCTCATCCAAACAACTTGAATTATTTAGAGTAATATTTCATACGAACTAACTTAAACGTGAGGAACATTTTATCTCACAATGGAGTATGAAGAATATTATCCGCATCCTAACACAAATGCTGATGTATATAGGAATATGACACCTGGTGATCGTGGGACAGTTTCCGACAAACAACTACAATTTTTGACTGTTTACGACGGTATGAAATTTTGGTTATGTCGCTGAATATTGAATTTTTCCATAGATAAAATAAATATCATTATTTTTGTGTTAAAGAGGATAGATGGAGGACGAATAATCTTATTTGAGAGTTCAAAAAATGCCATGATTCTTCTCCCACAGATGATACAGCGATTCTTGGTGCTAGCAATCTCATAGATCGTTATTGGTCTGGAACAGTTTGGTATTTCAATAGGAATACCAATTATGAGAAAAAAAGTGCGTCTATTACGGCACGAACCGAAAGTGGCGTTTGTGCCGGTGATTTTCTGGATCACAATAGATTTATTGTGGCTGAAGACAGTGGTGTATTACAAATTCTTGAACCATCAAAAAATGTTGATACATGGAAGCCAATTATGAATTGCTCGGCTTATGTATGCCAGCACGATGATGGTATTACTTCATTGGCAGTTTTTGATAATAAAACAAACTTTGTTACTTGTGGAATGGATTATTGGTAAGTTCATTAGAGCAAGATTGTGTTATTCGATTCTATTTCATGTTCTAGTCACTACTCTCATAATTCATTTCACAGTATAAAAGTCTGGGAGGCATCAGAACTAGTAGCTGAACATTCCTATTCATTTGCGCATACTAATATTATTACGGCTGTAGATGTCATGCCTAAAAACGAATCAAAATTCGTAACAACGTCATTAGATTGCGAGGCGACGGTTTGGGATATCAGACAGGCAAATCCTGCTATAGGTAGAATTATTCACGTGTTTCGCAACTATCAGAATCGAAGCGTTTTGCAATGGATAACACATTCGTTTTTCTAGGTGTTTATAAGAAGAATGGTGTCGGTTTGACAGCAGTAAGTTGGAATCCACGCAATGAATATAATTTTGCAATAGGTGCGGTAGATGGAACTGTTGTTATTGTTGATGCTCGCAAGCCATACGATGTTTTATGCGAATCTTCCGCATTCCCAAGACCAGTCCACAAACTCCGATATCATCCAAAGTATTGATTATTCTGAATATCCATAGATATCTATGTGCAAATGCACTTTATTTATAAATTATTGAGTCCTGTAACAAAAGCGAATGGGTCAATTTTCATTTCAGGAACAATTGGCTCGCTGGTTGTTGTGACGATACTCTAGTGAAAGTGATGGATTCAACGAAAGACTTGAGTGTATTGTATAAAGATACTCAACATAATGATTTTGTTCGTGATGTAGCATGGCAAAAAGATGAACTGTTGACATGCTCATGGGACGATACAGTATTAAAACACGACATTCCAGCTGCAGAGCATTAGTAATCTACTTCATCTGGATAGAATTTAGTGGCATGCTCAATCAATTAAGTTCGACAAATAACGAGACGAACAACTCATTCCAATGCTGATAATTGTTTGTTCATCATAAATTTAACAGCGACAACACAATGTATCATCTTTACATACTTAAAGTAAATATGTTAAAATATGATTTGGATCATTTTATCTTTTTTTTTGTGTTTTTAGTTTGTTATGCATATTTTTTTTTGTATTTTTCCTCTCCTTTTTTAGATCGAGACAAAAATATCGTAACATTTGGTTCGTGAAGAAAACCCTTTAACAGTGTATAACAAATATATCGTTGAATGAGATATTCTTCAACCCTGTAAAACAGATTTTGAGTTTTAGCACATCATCAAAACTATTATAATTGATTTATTCAATACTACAATAGATAAGGTTGAAAATTGATGTTCAGATCATATCTCAATAATTATTCTATTAGAAGAGTAAAATTGAAATTTGACGATGTAATCTTTAAGGTGAAGGGTAATAAACCGCTCTCTTTTAAATTGTATCAATTCTCAAAATTCATTCGGAAATAAGTATAATGTTTGCGGTAAGAATTTGAGACATTAAGAACTACCCGAAGAATATTGAAGACATGATTTATCGATGCTGCATAATGGCTCTTGGATCCGTGAGACAATCATCGAAAAAAAAAAACAATTCAGAAAATATACACTACTGTAGAGATTAACAAGATCTACTTCCGTTAATATCAAGAATCATTACATATTTATTTATACTTTTCCTGTCTCTACCGCTTGTGGATTTGAAATATACAAGCGATATTTGTGTAAAATTATCGTCGAAAATTTGTTTCACAAATACCCTACTATACTTAAATACCGTTCTGTTCCCAAAAATTCTAATAAATTTAAATACAGATATCATTCTTTCATCATTCCAATATTCTAAACATTCAAGATACATCGAGTAACTTATTGAATTAATTGAACAAGTTTCATAAATTGATCCAAAATTGAATTATCTATTGTTTCTGTGATGTTAGACTATGGAGTCATAGTTATTATGCAAACATCGGTATTACGACTTTCGTGAAATGGAGTATAAGAGAAATAATATATGCGGAATAATCGGTAATTGGTCAATGCGTTAAAGTTGCAATATTGAATATTCATAACAATTATTCGTAGACATTTTTCAATAGTCATTAGAAAATCCGTTCAAACCGAATCACTATGATACTCATTATCAATTTTTCAATCTGCATCACAGTCCGAAAAATTATGACAGAGAACAGAATTTTGCCTCTAAATAATGTTCATACTTTCTACGTTTCCCTCTGTATGTATATTTGTTTCTTTTAGTATAATTATATTTTTATTT
>JABMBR010005130.1:0-18092 GCA_018881525.1 Meteorus sp. PSUC_FEM 10030008
TTTGAGTAACTTTCTGCAGCACTACCGGATGACGCGCCAGATTCTGTCGAGCTCGATTTTCCATGTTTGCCACTCTTTGAGTAACTTCCTGAAGAACTATCGGATGACGCGCCAGATTCTGTCGAACCCGATTTTCCATGTTTGCCACTCTTTGAGAAACTTCCTGCAGAACTACTGGATGACGCGTCAGATTCTGCCGAACCCGATTTTCCATATTCGTCGTTCTTTGAGTAACTTTCTGCAGCACTACCGGATGACGCGCCAGATTCTGTCGAACCCGATTTTCCATGTTTGCCACCTTTCGAGCCAGACCCTACGTGACCCATTTTTGCGTCAATCGAATATCCAGAATGTCCATGTTTTGACCCATATTCTGAAGATTCTTGTTCACTACTTTGCGATTCGGATTTTGAACTAGAGCTAGACTTTTCGCTCTTGCTAGAGTGAGAATGTCCTTGATGTCCCTGTTTTTTACCGTGATACCCAGACTGTTTTTTCTTATGGTGTGTATTTTCACTGTCGTTATCTTCCGATTCATATCCTGAACTGCTGTTGTACTCTGAATCATTTTCAGAATTGGATTCAGATTTTTCAGATTTGGATTCAGATTTTTCAGATTCCTCTTTATATGATTGAGATCCGGAACTAGAGTTCTCTTCTGAGTATTTTCCGGAACCGGAACCGTGTTTACCATATTTTCCATGTTTTCCATATTTACCATATCTTCCATTATATTCTACTTCGCCTGAACTGGTGCTATCCTCTGAGTTGTATTTAGAGTCAGACGACGAGGATTCCTGTTTGCTAGATTTGGAACTGGATGAGCCTTTTTTGTGACTAGATGAACCTTTCTTACTGCCGGAAGAACTACCATTAGAGCTGTATGAATCATCGTCGGAATTGGAATAGTCTGATGAGCTCTCTTCGTTTTCAGATGTACTACTGGATTTCTTCGATTCACTGTTATAGGATTTAGAGTGCTTTGAGTTTTCACTCCCTTCATATGATCCACTCTCTTCTTCATCTTCACAATCTTCACCACTTTTGCCAGATTTTTTGTGGTTGAGCATTCCACCTATTTTGTGCATCATGCCACCTTCCATTTTCTTTTTTTTACCCATCATACCACCCATCATGTCCATCTTTCCATCGATCATATCACCCATACCGCCCATCTTCTCCTTCATCTTCATTCCATGCATCATACCACCCACCATCTCCATCTTCTTGTCCTCCATTTCTCCCATGTCGCCCATTTTGTCCTTCATTTTCATTCCATGCGACATACCACCCGCCATGTCCATCTTTCCATCGATCATATCACCCATACCGCCCATCTTCTCCTTCATCTTCATCCCGTGCGACATTCCACCTCCTCCGTGGTGGTCATCTACAACATTTAATGAATGTGCGAAATGAATATAATACATCTAAAATACTTCGATGAATACCCTGTAAATCACTATTGAACACTTTCACCTACCGTCACCACCAAAGAGACCCCTGGCGAACCTATTCAATCGTGCATTTGATTCACCGGAAACGACAGTAATCGCTAGTGCGAATGCTAACAACACTGAAACTGTAAATCAGAAAATTGAGTGTAAATTAATAGTGAATTCACGTGACGTTTTTGGCGAATGTTCAAATTGGGCAACGTACCCTTCATTGTGTACTCCTCAATTCCAAATGGGATCAGAGAAGAACAATTAGCGTTAACTGATCTTGAAAATTGATTCGCAAGCAATTTATACTGTTCGGAATATTGAGCTGTTCTTATCTCTGTGTCTTGGAGTGAACATTAAATTTATCGCTATTTTCATATGATTTCAGATTGTAATGATACATCATTTAATTCCGCGTTAACAGTTTGAGGATAAACTAAAGTATTTGTTGACACCATCTCGATTGATTCATAATAATAATTTAACGTGACAACAGGTGTTTATAAGGTAACTTGAATATTTTATTTTTGTTGGATAATATTCATATGGCATTCGCTGTTAATAAAATAAATAAAAACAACATTAATTAATTGATATGCATTGACGCTACTCAATCGCACAGTGAAAAAATATTGAACGACTGCATTGGTATGAGGAAACTTCGACAATTTTTAACATTGAAAATGCAATTGTAAAGTTCATTCGAGTATGCTGAACAGAGCGAACACACGTAAAGTCCGCCGTCACCGTAAATTTCAGAGAGAAGGATGAAAGTGATGGTAAACATGACTCTGAGACGCTCCAATACCTTGGTCGATATTGTGAGACAACCAAAAAGACGAGGACAAACGCACAAAACAACTTCTCTTTATGTTCCAGAGGATTCAATGCAATTCAGATTCATGTGACGTCACATAGAAGTAAAAGGCGAAAGTGAAAATGAAGTTCAGGTGGGTCACGCTGCTTCGTAATACGCAAGAAATTGAGGAGTACGTGAAGTAAGCAATGAGCTCCCTACTCTGGATTCTTCCACTTTCTTCGAGACATTCAACATTGTTGGGCGTTATTACCACGAGGATTTTATTCTTTTGTCTGAACAGGTCATGATCACCAGCATCATCATCAAAGCTTAGAAAATATTATTTCTCAGATAATAAAGAAAATTGACACATGTCATGATATAAAAAAAGATTGTTTATTGTTTTCAGAATTCGATGAACTCCAATTAAATGTCAACTCTCCTGTTCTTGTTACTCGCTATTTACATCCATTATTCTATATGATTATCTACTTACCACCGAAACACTGTTACAATCTCCATGTTGAGTGATTTTCTATCACTGAAGTGGGATGTTTGTTGTTGGTACCTTTCCTAAATGACATTCACAGGAGTTGTATTCATTGTAATAACATCCAAAATCAATGTGTGGTTGCATTGTAGACTTTCGGTCACGGTAGAATTATTGCCAGTAATAACCTACAGAATTTCATTTATTATTAAATTGAAGTGTCCTTATTTATATCAGGTGTTCGAAAATTTTGGCGCTGAAAACAACGCCGAATAAATAAACATGAAGAATTATTGTTAATGATAATAATTGTGGAATGTTCCTTAACGCCTCTACACGTTCCTTATTTCTCCTCGACAGGTAATAATTCATCGGCCAAAAGATGCAGATATTTTTATTTCGTACAGTCTGACATGTTTATCTTATTGCACGCGCCAACTACGCAGTATAAACAATCAATTCCATCGTCATTTCGATTGGTACATATTAATATACTGCCGATAATTATCGACAAATGATTCTTCTTATCAACATCAGTCGGTATATTTTCTGACTCAATACATCATCAACGGATAACACAATGTGATAATTAAAAACCGCAATTATGTACCGATGTGGCGAAACTGTTCATAACTTTATTAATCATGAACGTAGTGCAGGTACTTTGTGAAAAAAAGGCCGCAACATGCGATGAGATGTACAATGAAAAGTTGTTTATTGCATCATCTTGAATTATGATAAAAGAATGGAAATATTTACCGCGTCTGCATGAAGGAAAATGAGAATTATAATTCCTATCAATGACTCGATTTGTCAACTTCATTATCGCCCATCATATTTATTCAAGAGTTCGATCTTCGATTCCATCGTTTCCATATATTTTTTTTCTTCATCCTCGAATAATCAGTGACTCATTCCGAATTTCTCCAAAACAGATATGAGTAGTATCTCAAACTGTCCATGAATATGGATATACTGGAGAGTTTACAATCCTAAATCGAGGTGATAACAGTCGCATCAGATCATTTTTTACGTGGTACCTCATCCTTCTTGTTTTACTCTACTCTTCTAAAATGACATGATATTTCATCTGGTGACATATCAATTGTTTCGATATTTTCCACTTTCCATGACAATTCTTGGAATCACATAAAACTGGAAATGTTGTTTTGATGAATGTTCAGAGACCTCAATCCAAGAATTAATTCATTAAGCCACATATCCTGCTCAACGGAAAGGAAAAAACTTTTGTCTTATTAAACATTTGTCTCAATAAATGACTATAACAATTCATAACGACGTGAAATCATTTCATGAGATAAATGACGGGAAAAATGTGTTACTTCTCACACATCTAATGGAAACTTCCGTTGTGGTATGCGGCTATCATTTTAGAAACTGTGAAAATACTAATTACAAAATATCACATTCATAGTTATCATCCTCATTCCAATCCGATATCTATACATAAATAGATTTCATCACTTTTTGTCAGCCTCTTCCGACGTTGATAGCTTTTATCTTGACTTCAGAAAGTTTCCATCGGCGTATTGTATCATTAGTCATGAAAAATAACGATACAAATGAAGATGAAGAAAGGAACAGCAATACAGATGAGTATGAGGCTGCTCTATACATGCTACTGGTGCAAGTCGATGCTCTATCTCAACTCATCCACTTACCATTTCTGCATACCGTCAACATGATCAACAAATTTGTAGCAATTAAGCCACTTAATATCCACGCACGTAGATTAATTAAAATGCATCTCAAATGGACAATCAAGTCGTTAAAATGACCAAGAAAATATTTAAATCCATCTGCAATATAAATTTCAATTGAATGTAATCTAAATTCAGCTTTTATGATGAATTCAAGGGTGAAAATTCAATACATTCGTAAACATACCTTTGCAAACTTGAACTCGTAGTTTTTTCATCGTTTTTCTCCTCATACTGTCTCGCATTATTTTATTTCTCTTTCATTTTTATAAATCAACTTCTGTACGTGTCTGCCTTGAAGCACTAGCACCACTCCCCTAAGGCAGTTTATGGCAATACACGTCAAGACGCCAGTGAGTCCTTCAGCGCCTTTCCACATTCTCTGGCAAAGCGGGTTTGACGGACGCCATGAGAAATCCACGACCGGTAGACAACTGAAAAGAGAAATATAAATATTTTATAGCAATACTAACTCTTCTCTTGCATCGCGGTCTTCCTGCATGTATTCAATGTACTGATACACAACAGTGCATTGTTGCTCACTAGAATTCTTCAAAATGCATGTGCATAGACAAAACGATACACAGGGTGGATCTTATTCTCCATGCTCGTGAATTTTTCCGCCATCGTAGTTGATTCGGAAAAGTAACTGATGATTATCATTACACAATTCATCTCTAGATCCAACTCAAATCGCAATTTTGTATAATAATACCAGTTTTGACCTTCATCATGGCGTATCACTTTGTTTACAATAACATCCGAGAATGAAAGAAAAAACTGCGTAATAATTTTACAACACGTGCTGTATAATTGATTGGATATGAATTTATATCGCTACATATTAGTTGGTTAGGTCGTTGACATGATAATGGATCATCAAGAATTTATTTTACTAAATGAAAATTAATTTATTGGATGTAATGAATTATAAATTTGATGAGTGAAATGATTGTTTATTTCTTATGCCTATTGTATGATCACATATATGTTATGATAGTGATACTCCACCACCAATTGCATAAGACCCTCCACTCTTCAGGCGCCACCACCATCAGAGCGTGCTCCTTCTCCTCTATAACATGTAGCGCGCGCTCGACCAACACATTACAAGAGCAAGTTTATGCTTGACAAACTTGTCCATCGTTTCAGTTGTTGACGTGCAACGCTTACTGCGCCAACACATTCATTTACCATTAGATAGAGACAATATTTATAAATTAGAAAAAATATTTAGTTGGAGAAATTTACTTTGAGAAATTGAGAGAAAATCCGAGAATTATTGAAAGATTTTTACCCAAACCTGACATTATTTTTTTATTTTTCTACTTTCTGGTTTATCTTGAACTTGAGTGTGTGCGAGTTCTCATATTTGATAGATATTCAACGACCATACTCGAGGTGTGGGGGTGTCTAATCTTCAGAATAAAAAAAATTGAACGATCAATCAATATTCGCACATAATAAAATTGAAAACAAAGAACCTAAGTGCTCGAGGTTAAAAGACAACTCCAACGCGGGCTCGGTGTCTACGGGAGCTGCCGCTTATTTTCTATTCTGCAATAAGAATCATCCACTTTTCATTAAAGAGAACTATCGAGTTACCAGGTAATTAAAATGAACCATTAAAAATACACAGGACACAAGAACAGTTTTTAATAGAAGGAAGAACGTTCCATCGCAATTATCCTAAACATAAAAATTTATTGTTAAAATAAACTTGAAAAGTTGGCGTCATAAGACAAAATAAATTACAAACATTAGAGTTGCCAACTTCGAGAGTGTTTTACGACGTAGTTTAAAAGTCAGTGAACGAAAACAAAAATGAGAGAAGTGAAGTTTATGAATTCGATATAATTACCGCGCATAGAAAATCTCTCGACTTCACAATCAAACAAGTTGGCATTGCATTGTTCCACTAAAACTCATCCAACTAATCTAACCACCGAAGCAATAACATCCAATTCAATATAAGAAGGTATCTGCTTCTCCATCATTCAATTTCTCAAGTACATCCTTGTCCCATCAACAAGTAACGCGAATCTCTATCAATCAACCTACATCGTCGGATATTTATTACTTCGGCATTGGAAGAAAAAGTCAGAGGTGTAATAAATTGCCATTTCAGAATATTCAACACGTGTGAAATAACTGAGATTAGTTAGTAATTCAGATTTTTCGGAATCTCCACAATAAAATTTTGTTTACACTTTATATATGCAACGCATGTGCTTTTCATCACCCACGCATTCTCAAACACGATCATCGTGTCATGGGCGAATTTTTGATATAGTTGCAGCAGTACCGACTACTTCAGTTGTACTCGGTCACCGTGTCATTGAAATTTCAATACGTGCTCGCTCGTCTTACTGATGATTGTCATCATGTCACACCGTAGTTATCAGTGTCATCTATATGTAAATGTAATTCCATTACAAACTTTTTTCTGATGTTGATGTTCATTGATTATCTTTTGAATATTGATCAAACAGTCATAATTGAAATGTAAATGCATGAGAAAAAAGTTAGCAAAGTGGATTATAATAATTGAGTGATATTCCTCATTTGGAAATTTTGATACGGAATATGAAATTGGGTTCAATGAAATTGTCATTATTTTTATCATTTCGTGATAATTCAATTAATGACATGTCAATCATTCTCATCCCAACGTCATTAAACTCATTTAAGTTGCTTTTGTGTCAAGTTGAGAGACATCATTCCACTCATTTATGTATTTTCTATTGTTTTTAGTCGTACATGACTAATATTCATCAAGAATGAATTCGAACACAAACTCACCAAAATATCCTTCCATAAGTATCCAAGGAACATATAGAAATGATGGGTAAGATTTCCCATATTAGCTCCATCAGGAAGACCACCTGAATATAAAATTACAAGAAACTCTTCCAGAAATGTTCGGTTGGTAAACCAAGTGTTGGATCTTGAATATAATTAGTATATAAACATGTATGAATGTAAAGAAGTAGAGACTTGGGGTCAGACTTATCAACTTACGAGTCATTCGGCGTCATCGTTGCATCCAAATGAAATATTCGTACAAAAAAAACCAATTCAAACATGCGGAAAAATATAGAAAGCCGAGACAAAAAACAGAATAATTTTCGCCACTTACAATGAAACATTGGACTTCGTAATTAAATTGAATTTGAAGAAAGGGGGTCACATGTTGCGTACGACTTTAGTGGATTAATGAATACTGCAATATAATCCAATATAGAATATAGGGATTATAATGATTTGTATCTATAAATAATACTGAGTGTTCAGGAAACAAATTCAAATCAATCGAATGCAGTACTGAAAAATGCCAATAACTCCTGGGTATAAATACAGATCCCGCAATAATTTTTACTCACCTATAATCACATGTTGATATATTGGATAAGCTCATTCCTATTGATATTCATAAAAGAGAAATGAGAAAAAGAAAATTATTATAATGATAAATCATTTGGATAGTTAAGCGAAAAGAGAACTTGAAGTTGAGACAAAGAAAGCCGTGAGTAAAAAATATCGAGTGTAATGATGTCTGTCTGTAAAAATATCAACACAATCTTATGAAAGTATATTGATGGAGGCAATGTAGGTTGTTGTACGTATTTACTAGCAATTAGTTGTGTCCGATGATAACAGTAATTCGCGAAAAATAATGACGGATATGCGCAAACAAGCGACCTACACTGATTCACCGTTTACAACAATTTTTCAATCTCATGTATGAACTACAATTATACTTATTTCTTCTTTCTTTTTTGCTCTAATTTTTTCCTCATCGGGTTTCTGTCCGCCCGTCCATGGTGGCATTTGGTGTTTCACAATCTCAGGTCAATTATCTGAGTGAATACATGCATGATTCAACCTCTTCCTTCATAATCATATCTCTGCTTGAATTTCATTCCATTCCCATAGCATTTACTACAAATCCAACGCCTAAAAAATAAAAATCATAGGAAATTATTACGAAATCTAATGAATGAAAAATCTTGGCACCATACGATCCGGAATTGATGTTTGATGCATTCGGAGTATCACATTGAACGAATGCGTGCAGGATGGTTGATAAAATTAATTTGAAATTAATTTCTCTAATTTATAAAAAAAAAATCCAATGCCAAGTGACTACATCAATTATACGATGCCTAACCGAGCACAATTTCGATTATGAAGTTGTGATAAAACCATATTACATTCGTTTTATTTAAGTACCTTTTAATTGAACGCAGACGGAAGAGTATGATCAAATGTGTTTGCATGTTCGGAGAATTATATTGACACATAATAAAACATGAGAAGCGAACGTAAGACTTGTAATCAGTCGACGTATAAGAAAATTTCTCTGCCATGTTGTTTACAATGTTCTCTCGTATCATTGCAATCACTACATCATCATTCGATGAAATCGAACAACAAACATCCAACCTAATGGCTTATTTGCGCTTGTTGCAGATTAGCAGAAAACCAGGGATTAACTAGAGGATTCACTTGAGAGTGACGCAACTGATCGGCATCAGCCCGTGATATGAAGAAAAATCAAACTAATAGCTACGGTATGATTCATTTATCAACTTTTTTCAGGAATAATCAGACATTAGAATCACTCATTAGAATAATAAAACTATTAATCATATGAGACACATCTCCTCCAAGATCAAGTAATGTACGACGAAAAAAAAAACAAATTATCGTGACTCTTCTCGGGAAAATCCAAGTGTGCATTGAATATGTACAATGTACTGAATACTGCAAGGTTGTATTGTGATGCGAGCCATATTTGAAGGCTCACTCTTGTTTCATGACCACCAGCCGACTACAGTAGTATCGTTCACCTTCATCCATAAGTATTTCTCCGTTCATTATTGAAATGCACAAACGAAAAATTGAGGAGTCATGTTTAAAGTATGAATCCCATGAATGGCAACAAGTTTATGCACCAATCTATTCGATCATAAAAAAAGATGCACATAAAACTACATAAAATATTCTACGATGCGTCATTAAGTTAATCACAAATACGTATTAGACAACGAATTCATATTTGTTACCTCACTACCAATGTTTGAATTATTCATATTCGCTAATTTGCTCATGCAATCTACATATTGTGATGAGAATCCTGGTGAAGCTTTGTGATACGTCTTCGACCTGAAAGATATGGCGCGTGAATTACATTAATTGAATTATAAAGGAATCATTTGTCGTAGTTACATGAACAATTCAGTTACGATCCTGGTGTGATCCCGCAATGTATACCATGCTCTATCAAACAACTGGTCTATGGTTGTAACTCCATTCAAAGAATATAGGTCCAGTGAATGGACATGTTTGAATAAAGCCACTAAAAATATATCAAATTTAAATATTAACTTGGATTTGAATGAGTCATTCAGTCTTCCCTCAGAGACATTTGATCAAAGTAAATACTGATATATCGGCCTTTGGCCTTTGGCGCAGACTTTGATTACCAATATTTTTAATCTATGTTTCTTGGGTGATATCTAATAGTTTCTTTTACTCTTTCCTGTATCTATGTCTGGCTCTCATGTCGAATTCAAAGTGTTTCAATGGATCAACATCTCATTGATCATGAAAGTATGGCAGTATCAATGCATTTTTCGCAATTATATTTTACCATATAATTGTTTTCCATCCGCCAGGCTCTTACGATCGTAAATAATCATCTTTGGATGCAGTAGTTAAGTATACAGGCAAAAAGATCTCTCGGTAACGGGTTGCGGTGTCTGCATGCCAGCATTATTGGCGCCTGGTTTGTCTTATATACATTTATAGTGGAACGTCGCCGACATCGTGTCGCTTCACATAGTCGATGCAAGCCAATTCACAACTATTCGTCTCACTCACTCTTATAACTTGACTTGTTTGCTCATGTATCTCATATCGTGTTCACGAGCCAATCCGATAAGCCAACAACCGCGCACACCCACCATCTTATCCACTCACGGAGCTGCTTCATGACGTCAAACAGACACTCCTCCTGCGCGTTCTCCTTTCTCATTGTATAGAGATTAAATTGCTCCTACGAAAACACAAATCATTCGCAATATATATGTTGCATAAGTTGGCAAGCTAGTAGTAAACATATTAGTTCGTAGAAATTGTCATATATGTACATTGGAAATTGCGTTCATGTCGCAAGCTTGTATTGGTTTGTAGTTGGTGTCACATGATGTAGACAATTCAACACCAAAATATTTACTTCGAATTGCGCATTGTTTTTCCAATTCATAATCTTTTTTCATGCATTGATCAGTGACGTCAGAAGATGCAAATATTCTGCGTATTTATTCTCAAACTGTTACGCATTCCAAGAAATTTTTTATACGAGAAAGAGATTGTTCTATTCCAGTCCTCACGGAATGCAAACACATTTGCATTCACTGGAATTCCAACACGCACTCGAAGTGTACGTAGACTCAATGCACTGACATTCACCAGGTCTCTTACCATTCCTCACGCATTTTCCGTCATGAATAATCAGTCGTATTGAATTCTCCAAAATAATTCTCTTTCATCTATGATTCTTTATTCATTACAGTGGAAGTGAATGGTAAAAATGTCGTCCCTGAGAAAGGTACCAAAATGGACGAGTATGAAGATGTGGATGCGATCCAAGAAGCACTTGGTGGTCTTGGCAGGTGGCAAATTTTCGTTTGTCTTGCCATATCACTTGTGAAGTTCCCTGTAGCATGGCATCAACTTGCCATTGTTTTTATGGCCCCACAAAATCAAAAGTTTAATTGCACGAGTCCAGCTCGTACACCATCAAAGGATCAGTGCATTGTAAGCATCAATGGGACCCACATGGACTGTGAAGAATGGGAATTTGACAGAAGTATCTTCCCTGAAACAATTATATCTCAGGTGAGAAAGAATTCTTCATACACTAACTCGTATCACTCGTGTCAAACTTGTAATATTATCATTCAATCTGTTTGCTTTTGCAGTGGAGTTTAGTATGCAATCGTGCACACTATGCGAATATACAACAGTCAATACTCATGTTTGGTATTCTACTTGGGAATATAACGTTTGGTACCATGGCAGACAGGTAGAAGAAACACTTCAAGAGTTGATAGGGACAAAATAATGGGCTGAAAACAATCTCATACCTAATCGTGTTTCAGGTATGGAAGAAAAATTCCCCTCATGATATCTGTGGTGCTCCAATTGTTATCAGGAATAGGCTGTGCAATAGTTCCATGGTTTCCGGCCCTCCTGTGTCTTAAATTACTGAGTGCAATGGCAACTGGAGGCACAATGGTCACCAGCT
This sequence comes from Meteorus sp. PSUC_FEM 10030008, assembly GCA_018881525.1. NCBI lineage: Eukaryota > Metazoa > Arthropoda > Insecta > Hymenoptera > Braconidae > Meteorus > Meteorus sp. PSUC_FEM 10030008. The sequence continues at coordinate 11,771 of JABMBR010005130.1, forward strand.
ATGTTATTTGTATGGAAATAGTTGGAACACAATACCGTGCTGCAATCACCGTACTCTATCAAATTCCTTTTAGTTTGGGTCACATGTCCTTGGCGGGAATGGGATATTATTTCCGTCATTGGCAACATCTTCAGATGGCAATTACCTTTCCTTCAATAATTTTATTGGGCTATTGGTGGGTGGTGCCTGAATCGCCGCGATGGTTATTGGCAGTTGGGCGACAGAAAGCTGCATGTTCAGTCCTCAAAAAAGCTGCGAAGATAAATGAGATTGAAGACAAAGATATTCCTGATCTAGTTAGAAAACATTATTTGCATCAGGTGAGTGGAAATTTCTCAATGTAAATTTAATTCTAATGAAACTGTTCAATTGGATATGATGAAATGAATTTCAATACCTTCAATCAATTTTTAGCATTCACGGAAAACGGCTTCCGACCACTCCGCAAGTTTTATAGATCTCGTCCGCACACCAAATATGAGATTAAAATCGATAGCTATTTTTTTTAATTGGTTAGTATGTGGAATGGGGCTGTTTGGTATGAGCCAATATATAGGACAAGTTGGAGGAAATATATTTGTGAATGTGGCGGTATCAGGTGTTACACAAATTCCCGGAAACTTTGTTGCATGGTGGGCAATGAACAAACTTGGCAGGAAAATTACTCTGATAATTAGTAATGTCACTGCGGGCATTGCTGCGTTGTTACTAATTATCGTACCACGAAGTAAGTTAGAAATAAAATACAATTCCATGTGGGATATTGATAATCTCTGGCAAAAATAATAATCTTTGTTGAATTGTTCATTACAGACGCCGAGTGGTTGAGACTGATTTTCGCATGCTTTGGTATTGTTGGCATGTCTGTGTCCTTCACTACTGTTTATTTATTTTCCGGAGAGATATTCCCGACAGTAGTAAGAAATATTGGAGTTGGTACTAGCAGTATGTGTGCGAGATTAGGATCAATGGTTGCTCCTTTTGTAGTTTCATTGGTAAATAAATCCTTTCTTTTCTCACATCAATTTCAACTGTAACGTAATAATTCAATCGTCAATTCATTTCATAGAGTATAGTCAGAGCGTGGCTCCCACCTACATTATTTGGAATTCTACCACTCCTCGGTGCAGCCTTGACGCTTGCGCTTCCCGAAACTAATGGTTGCCGTTTACCAGAAACTCTGAATGACGGTGAAGACTTTGGAAAGTGAGTTATAACATCTTGTAATTAGACCATCCTCCTCATCATGTTTGATACCTGGAAATTGACAATGCATTTTATTCCTTGTCTGTTTAGAAAGGAAAGAAAAAGTTTGAAAATGAAGGATGTGGAAGCCGAAGCAGCACTTTGAATGATATGAAATTCAATTGTGTAAATTTTTTTACGAGCAAAGTCGAATGGGCGCACATCAATTAAGACGAACTATAATCATTCCTCGTTTCTTATTTATTACATATCATGTAGAACGGGATTATATCCATTGAGCAAGGAGAGAAATCATTTTTTCCTTACTGGTGTAACAAATATTATTTTTCATCATCACGATTCATTAACGAAGTTAATTGCATGACGGTGTAGTGGAAATTGCAGTATTCGTAAAATATATCAACAATGCATCAACGATGTACATCAAATTGATAGTCATACTCAACACACTGCAATCAGACGATTAATTTTACTGCTTGTTTGTGGGATAGAAAAACGTACTGCCTGTACAAACGATGCATATAAATTTCATATGTCCACAATGTGCCTTCTCAATCGTGTAAATAGACATCGTATTTTGTATCACATTGTCTTTCATTTCTTCAATTCATCCGTAATTATCCAATCCAACACACCATCATATGCAATTGTATATGAATATTCTGAGAATAATTATGTTCATATTTCATTCTGAGAAATAAAAATACAGTGATTATGAATGAAAACAATTTTAATTATCGTAATTTGGATTTTCCCTACGTGCTCCAAGATACATATGGATGGAAACCGTGTCAAAAGTGAACGTGGAAATAAAAGAAATTCACGCATCAGCTAATCATACCATAAATTTATCAGTGCCCGAACCCATTCGCGAACTTAATTTCACGTTGATACTATGTAACTGCTTGAATGAACGAGAAAAGTTTGATCAGCACGCAATCACAACGGTAATTATCTCCATAAATAATTCCATCTCAACTATTTCAAGTCGGCCTTTACTTTTCGAACATTCCGACGTTCATCAAGAGCTCATTCTAGAAGGGTTTGCAGTGTGTTACGAATTTCAATTCAGAACACTATTTGACGTCGCCTGAATGCAATCCAGAAACCCATAAAATTATTACTTATCGATTTCTTTGTTCACTCTCTGAAACCAACTCTAATCAGTCAGTCCAATTATCCATATGTGTATGAATTAAATAACAATCAATGAGTCGATAAATTAGCCTTCTATAGTGATGTAACCACCAAATATTGGTGAACAAAGCAGACTACATAGAAACATTCAAATCCCTTCGCTATAAGTCTTAATGCGTGTAAAAGTAGACACACGAACGAATTTTCACTGTGTGCATCGCAAAACTTTTTCCTCAACACTTCCTAGAAGTCATTCTTATCGCACCATGATGGGCATTGAATAACAGTCATGACATGTCAGAAACATTTCTACTAATTTAAAATTTCGATAAGGTAAATGAACAACTCCGGTCTCTTGAAACTTCCTCGTGAAACCATAAAATCGATGATGTATAGTTATTTCAGAAGCCGCACACGGTTTTGTCCTTCACAATGCCAAAGTTAATGAGCTTATTTATTTGATAGCAGTACGTATCACAAAATTGTATCATCAAATGGATGGACAGTTGACATTAGTGCATTGTCCACACATTGCAATATCCACATCTAAACGGATTGGAGCTATCTCAACTGAGTCCCACCTTAAATAACGAATAATGACCGACTATATAAGAGGACGTGGACGTTGTCATAATACCATTCACGGTCGAACCGTTCTCTAGGCATCTAACTTGAATTCAGTTCTGAAGTGTAAATGTGTTACCTGCATTAGAAATAAATAGACAATTTCCAATTTAATTCATATGCATCCATCCTTCGATTAAATATTTCCAGTAAGTATGGAGTTCTCGTCATAAAAGTTAAAGCAAGATCCATTTGCATCAGGTCAGAACACTTCGAGATTATTATCCCCAACCATATCCTGCATAGTGGAAACAGGTGGTAATCTTCATGTTGAGACATGATGCTGTAACGATATCCTGTAATCCTCTTATCGTGTGGGAATAGATTTTTTGAATTAATCATCAATATGAGAAGGATCAACTTTAAGTTTCATCGCTTGATCATCATTCCTATAATTCAGATGTCATAATATCAAACATATCAGTGTACACATGAAAAATAAATGAAAGGACTGTCAAGCGTTCATGCGTATTTCCGTCAGTATTACGCTTCACGTATGATTACCACAGAGTAATGAACGCTTTTCAATATGCAGTTCCATCACGAAATCACAGTTGTACACAATTTGTAATAAAATATTCTGATTGGAATTATTGATTGACAATTGAAAATGCGGGCGTTTGTACAATAATGGACATTTGCAGATATGTCGACGCAATTAGTATAACCGCGAATCGTAACATAAATCATGGAATAAACCGCTGAATTATTACGTCGAAGATGGGGTGCGGCAATACGAGAAGCAGACAATGGAAATACCAATAATGTGTGTTCCTGTTGGTTCATTCGGGTGTGCCATAACGATTCGCTCTCCATTATGTCTTTTCAGGGTCATTCAATATGAGGTGGCTTTTGTTACTGGTGACTTTGACAACTGTCAACTGTGAAAAACCATTCGAGATATTGTTCTCTTGGAAACAAATGGCCTACAATTTCCCGAATGACTCTTTCCGCGACTCTTTGATAGCATCTGGTGATTATACCCAGATAAATATGGTCCCAACAAGTTTGAACGTTTGGGGTGATAAACTTTTCCTGACAATTCCCCGTTGGAAGAAAGGTGTTGCAGCTAATTTAAATTACATAAATATCACGGAAGCCGTCGCAACAAGTTAGTATTGGTTTATATCATACTTTGTTCTAACATCAGTCAAGACTCACATATTGCTGACCCGTCTTTTCCATTGACTCAGAAAATACTTCACCATTGCTCAATCCTTATCCGAGTTGGGAATTGAACAACATGCGAGACGCAGGTTCTTTCGTCAATGCTATAAGGGTGAGAATCGATGAATGTGATCGGCTCTGGACGGTTGACAGCGGTCTCGATGATATGCTCGGTGACAATACTGTTCTCCATCCGAAAAGACTAGTTGCCGTTGATCTAAATACTGATCAGGTAACATTGAAAGGAGAATGAAGAATTTCATACGCGTTGCATTGTGTATTGTTGAAAAGATTATAGAGACGCATACATGTGCAACTTTACGTTCATTCTCCCCTATAGATCGTTCTCTCATATGACTTTAAAGACTCTGACGTTACCGATGCCACCTTCTTTGCTGATATAGTCATCGACGTCGATCCGAAAAACTGCAACAGCGGTTATGTGTACATTTCTGATCTTGGGTCTTATGCAGTCGTTGTTTATAGCATGGCCGAAAATGATTCATGGAGAGTCATTCACAATTATTTCAACCTTGATCCATTAAATAGTAAATTTCTTCCTTAAACTTTGAATGTGTAATAATTGGGAAATCTCATGTTTATCCATTCGCTTGACAGGTTTTTATGATGTGAATGGCACAGTATTCCAATGGACTGATGGTGTTTTCGGAATGGCTTTGAGTACACCGAAAGAGGATGGTTCCAAGACTCTGTATTTCCATGCTTTCGGTAGCCTCAACGAGTTTGAAGTCAGCACTAGTCTCTTGCAAAACCAGACTGCCTTAGCTGATCCACATTATTTCCTTCGTTTCCATCTTGTTGGTTGCAGAGGACCGAACACCCAGGCGACATCATCAATGTTCGAGAAAAACAGTGGTATCATATATTTCACCCAAATCAATAGAAATGCCATATCGTGCTGGGATACGCACAACGAACTAAATCCTCAGACTTTCCGTAAATGATCATGTCTTTTTATGAAATATGACAATTACTATTGTCTTCACCACGAATAATTTTTGATCGTACCACTCATGTTTCCTTCTAGGAACTCTTGCTCAGGACAATGAAACTCTAGTTTTTCCAAATGACGTCATAATTCAACCCAAAACGAAACAGTTGTACTGTCTCTCTGATAAACTCCAACTTATAGAATTTGGCGTGTTCAATCCTGATGACACAAATTTCTATGTACACGTTGCTTCGCTGGAAGACACTACAGCAATCTGTCAACAGTAGTCGGACTCCTGGAGATAATAGTGAAAGGGTGAACTTCCATAGAAAATCTGGTCTAGAACAAATGGTGTATGTTCGGACGGGAATTAATTCATATTATCATTGTTGTATGGTCTCCGAACTTTTGAATCATTCGATGAAATGACATGATTGATTACCTAACACATGATAAATATAGACGTTCCGTTAAATTGAAGATGTCTATAGATTTGTACCAGGAAAAATTACTATTCGTTCCATTCCAAATTTTCCCCAATTTCAGTTCAATTGACCACGAGTGTAAACAAAACTGAGTACATAATCATGATGGAAAATCCATAATATGACGAAATAACATAACCAATATAAACAAAAAACGTCTCGGCGCCAATTACCTCGGAATATCCCACGCCATATCTGAAAGGCGCCAACTTCAGGCGATACCCTTTTGAATTGACCTATCAGTTGAATCTTAACGAATAAAGCGTTCCTATTGGCTGCTCATTCAAAAATTGCAGCTAGCAAATTTTGTAACGGTCAGTTGGCTCGGCGTCCTTTACAGTGATACGCGAAGTGAAACGTCTCATCAATTACTGTATCATAATTCGCAATAAATTCAACTCACACCAGTCATAACTTCATTATGTATGGACGTCTCATGAAGTTATCGGAAAATTTCACATGAATATATACATGAATATATTTTTACGGAAAGTACCGGTGTATGAAAGTGGTAAGCGAACAATTCTCGGAGTAAATGTTAAAACCCGTTGCATTCGTTGTCGGTTCTATTATCATAAATGCGTTTAATTTATCACAAATAGCAGAGGCGAATCGCATTCGAATTATCTCGAATAATCGGTAGTACTGCAAAGTCTTTTATGTGGTCATTGCTCATTTATAAATGAACGGTTACATACACGAAAAAGCATATACCACCACATAAGTACATATATGAAGAAAAAGATAACCA
>JABMBR010005131.1:0-18087 GCA_018881525.1 Meteorus sp. PSUC_FEM 10030008
TAAATGTATTAAATATGCAAATGTGTATCTGTGGATTCGGTTTAACATAGTGCTAATATATGTATATGTGCAATTTGGTTTTATATATGTGTAAATATCTAAACTATTGATAAACGAGCGGTGGATCAACAAAAAAAAATAACAACATTGCTAATTATTAATATATTCATTATATTAATTCATCACTACCCTAAAAATATGATGCGAAAAAATATTGCTAAATTGAATGAATAAACTCAACATTGATAGAACATAGAATGGGCGTAGAAATTAAAAACCAAAGAGGATTTGTTCTCTCGTTTTGGAAACGATTAAAAATTCTTCTCTCATTATTCATGAACATTTGTGAAAGATTGCGAGAGTTTTACTATACAAACGACACTAATTTTTATAAATAATGAATGTAACTCTGACAAAAACAACAGAATACATTGAATAACGATCTACGCCACACTTAAACAAACAATAAACAAAAATCTATTAACAGCTATGTAAATAGTTATACGCATCTATCAATGTTCATTATAGAAAAGCGTTTAAATGAATTTTTTTTACCCTTATCAATTGAGGGGAGTGATGAAACTGATTGATAATTAATATAGTTTTTATCAATAAAAACAATAAGTTTACTGAAATAAAACTAAGAAGAAATGAACTTGAAATAGTTTTGAATTAATGAAAATGCCAACACTGACAAGATCAGCTATCATAATAATAAAAATTAATAATGATAATGATGAATAATCGATGGATTATGTTGTATTGATCTCTAATAAAACAATGAATCATTTTGAGTGTTGTTTATAATTAGATATACCTCGAAATCCTGTTTGTCCAGCCATGGCAAATGTGAGAGGACAACAAACAGAAAGCAGAAAATAACGAATAAATTCATTTTAAACAATAATTAGAAAAATAATATCAACAATAATGATAGTAATAAATTATTTGTTATTAATTCAAACGAAAAAATTTCTGTCGACTAGATAATGTACCGCTGATACGAGAATTGGTTTTTAATTAATATTTTATCAAATATTTGTTTGTTTTCTCTTCTTCTAGTCTTCTTGATTATACATATATATATAGCGAATAGTATTCATCATTCAATCTCCAGTTGACCTTCATTTTTTATTTGTTGATATGAATGTCTCCGTTTTTTTTTTCTTTCCACCAATTGATCAAGGACCATCTCAAAAGTTCCCCAAAAATAGATAATGAGAATAAAAGAAATTCAGGGACAATTGAAAAGTCTAGTTCTCTGGTCGTAGGATTGAAATAGACTCTTCTGAAATAATTCAATCGTTGGATAACAGAGCTGATGATAATGAGGATAAGGAGGAGAATAGTAAAATTAATTTATCGATTTTGCAATTAATTTGTATGAAATAATAATCCAGACGTAGAATATTGTTCGCTATTGATCTCGTTTTATAAAAGAGAAAATAATAGAAAGAACAGAGAGAGCATTCGACATTCATCATAAATTAATTGAATTAAATGAGGAGTGGCAGTTTCTTATTGATATTCAAACGAAATTTATCAGAACAAATAGGCAAACGATAAGTGAGAAAAACATTTCAATATCAAATTGAAGAATTGAACTGGAATTTATCAGAACAATGAACAGATGGAGTTCTTGGTCTATGTTTGAGGATTAGTTTGATTTATTGAATTGATTGGAAGGCCAATGACGAAAGACAAAACGCGAGACAAACTAATAGAAGGGAAATGTGACGAAGGGAGCAAAATTTCGCAGCTGTACATTGAGCTTCATGCAGAATAAAAACATTGAGAAGTTACTAATAAGATTTGATCAGGAAATTGTTTTCAATATCAAACATTTCATAAGAATGAAAAGAAAGAGTGAGAGAAAGTGAGCAATCAAGAGAATGAATAAAAGGAAAATTGAATTTAACATTAATTCTTATTTTTTTTTTTTTCCAAACGTTCATTCGATTATACTTTTATGGCATTGGTTTATTAAAAGAGAAAGTGAAAAACACATAGAGAGAAGAAAATATGAAGAATTAGCGTGGAAGAATTTATAGAACGAGGAAAATGTGTTTATGTGAATATGAAAAAATTGTTGATCAAGCTATGTGTAAGTCAAATCGAAATAATATGGGAGATAAATTGAGTGGTCCTTGCCGTTCATCAATTTATGATCGAATGAATAATTGTAGATGTATATTCAATTATGAAAAATGTGAGAAAAGAAAGTGAATTCTTTTTCATTCCTGTCTTTCCTTTCTTGATTAAAGAATAAGTTTTCATATGAATACATGAGATAATTTACACTCTTGACATATTAAGAGATTGAGAATTATCAAATGATAAGAGAGAAGTTTAGAGATTGGAAAAAATAATAGCAATAAATAAATACAGAGCAGAGTGAAATTAATGTAACAATTAAAATAAAGGGGCAGAGAGACTTTTCATTACACTTTCAATGTCTTTTTTTCGCTTGGTGTATCATGAAAAAAATTAATAGTTCATAGAAAAAATATAATATCGATATATATTATTTGTTAGAATAATAAAGAAAGGTAGAAACCTTCGCCGACTCCATACCTTGCTATTCGCGAAGAGTAATCCAACGCCTTCAATGCATACTTGAAGCAATCCACCCTCACCAGTTCGCATATCTTGCACTGGGAATTCGTCGCCCAATTCAACACCGAGATTTGCGCGACCACGCGCCGCAGCTTTCTCAATCGCATCCTTTATACAATAATACAGATCCTTACACTGAAAAAAAGAGAGACACCATCAAAAAGTGTTTTGTTGTTGACCTCTTTCTAACAATTGTACTCACTTTTTTCGTGTAATAATTGTGAAGCTCCAATTGATCGCCATTACGTCGCGATAGGCATAGCACTTTATTTTTCGGACTGCATGTCATATTTACTAATCGCTCATACCACCAACGCTCGACAATAACACCGTTTACCGATCGCAATACTAGACCATCATGCCGTACTTCGAGAAAACGTAGCTCGCCATCGGCATCTGTACCAGCATGGACGGTGAACGATTGTCTGTGCATTTGTCGAGACGTCATTGGTTTAAGATCGATATCATTTCCATGCTGAAAATATAAATTTGTGTCATTTGCAGTTGTATTTCAATCCACGATGTTGTAATTGTCGTATAGTTACCAAATTGTCAATTTGATCAAGTAACTGATTGAGTTCTTGACTGTAGATCAATCCAATATGACTTTTTCCCAACAATCGTCGTACTTTTCGCTTTAATTCCGTCTTATCCACATTTAACATCACTAATATTGCTGTGAGATTGTGAAGAAGTGTACACAGCAAACGGTCTTCATCATGCTCCAGTCGTCGACGTTCGCTGTCACTCAAACTTTTGTACCTGATTGATCACGCAAGGTATTGAGAAATCTTCATTCATGATTTATTGTTCGTCCAATTATTTCGTATTCTACATTACCGTTCCATCATCTCGCCTGGTCCTTGATCCATCCCAATCATATCACGTTCCTGCGACACTGCATCCAAAAACGCATCCTCCCAAAACTGCATCCTGTCCCACAAACGTGACCGTTCTTTGCCCAATAATCCTGGAATTATCAACGGAGTTATATTGATAAAGAATTGTACAATCACCATGTCCATTCTTCAATTAGTCTTTATGTAACATAAATATTGAACCTTCAAACAGATATGTTCGTGCAGCTTCTGGACTAGGACTAGTCGTAGTTGGCACCAAACTTCCACCATGATATCGAAATCCTGTACTGAGTGATGATTTACTCGACCAAATACTGCCACGTTTTTCATGACGTGCATTCGCACCGTGTTCCACTTCGCTATCAGAGACAGTGCTGCGAATTGATGATTGATAACCCGGTCTGAATGCCGGATGATTTGGAGTGCTCCTCTCAGACTGTTGTGCGGAATCACTTGGTACCAATGATGATGAACCACCGCTTACGTTGCTGCTACTGTTGCCACGTCCACCGTCTGAGTCAAAAGACGCCAATTTACTCAACAATTTTCCCTTCTTTGAGAACATGTCCAAGAACAATTCTGTCGTCGATTGGCTCCCATCATTAGTTGAGGCAGATGAGGACGTGGAGGCATGTGATATTTCCAAACGTACTTGAGATCCATCGCGTGAATGTTGTGTCAACTTTTTCGACACATCAGTTAATTCCAATTGTTTATTGGACGTCGAAGTTGATCGTAAATTTTCATGACTACCGAAAGCACTGGCTTGTAATAATAACGGACCATCGAATGGACCATCAGACAAATCTTTACTCCAATAATGCGTGTGTGCAATTTCCATTAACTGGAATACCGATGCCATACCTCCCAGCCCATAATTATTGTGTGTACAAGCCAGACCACTGGCGACTGCTTGAAGGCACATTAGCATTCCTTTATAAATTGCACGTGATATACAAACATCATCGATATGGTCATCAGGACTTATCTTTCTATTCAAACCCTTGTTTAACTTAGTTACGACAATATCGCGATAACTCTCGTCTTCCATTAATTTTTTTAAACGATTTAATTTGAAGAAACCAACGCCTTCACCAGCTAAAACTTGATTAACTACATCGGTTAGAAATGCTTGATTGTCAGTATTTGCATTCGTTCTCTCAGTGTTTTGTATTCTTTGCATATCTTCACGACTACTTTTACTGGATGAATGTTTGATAACTGATGTTTTCTCAGCGAGACCAACTTTACCCCGACGAAATGCACTGAATGTCGTTGAAGTTGATGATTTATCTTTGGATTTTTGTGATTGGCCAGTTGAACTATTATTACGATTAGAATTGCTTTTACCACCGAATAAATCACTAAACATATTGCTGGTTTGCGCGGCAATACCATTGAAATCGTTGCTGACGTTGCTGAAGAAATCACGACCAATGTCACGACGCCCACCGCGTGCTTCTGATGCTACCAGTTGATTATTGCTCATACTGTCACGTTTTTGTGATGATCTTGATGATTGTGGTGTGACTTCTGGTGATGATTGTGATTCACCCGTGCCTTTCAATAAACCCTTCTTTGCTGCTGCTTCTTTTGCACTCTTGGTTAGGTCACCAAACGTACTCTTTCCAACATAAGTTAAATCATCAAATGTATTTTTACTGACACCTGCAGCGGTTTTACTTGCTTCCAATGCAGTTTTGGACACTTCTTGTACAGATTTAGTTGCACCATCTACCGCCTTTTTAGTTTGTTGCGTCAACTATAGTCGGGGAAAGAGAAAATTATCGACATTCGTCACAAGGAAAGTTTCCAGATCTCTACACAAAAATCTCCATCGAAATCTTCCACAATAAAGATACTCACATGTTCCAACGGAGCGAAGAGACTATCTTCACCAGCTTCAGAAATTTTTTCTTTCGCCTGATGCTTCAACTACAAATGAAAATAATAAAATTAAAAATATTTCGGGTATCCCACATTTAAATCGTGAAAACCACAGAAACGGTCACTAACTTTATCCATATGTGCGAGAATTCCATCTTGACTGCTTTGTCTTGTGGTTTCACGAACTAAATCTTTTGCTTGCGATGCGATTTGTTCGAACAATGAACTCTGCGACGACTGACGTAAAACACCATTGGCACCAGCACTGTTAACGCTACTATTCTGCCGATTGAGAATGCTTACTGATGACTGTGACAATTCAATTGCACTGGTGTTTGTTAAACTTCCACGTGGATGTGATAGATTCTCATTAGAACTCATTTGCCGTGGTAATAATGGTCCAACAGCGTTTCCAAAGCTTGGTGTACGATCAAATACATTTCCTATACTTGGTTGACGCTCTAAACTTGGGATGATTGGCGGCATCTATGGGAACAATGCAATAAAATTATCGTAAAAACGAAATCTATAGTTGATGATGATGGGCCAGATTATTTTATACATAAACATGTGTTTTATATACGTTTTTTACGGGTTGAAAATTTTCTTGCGCTTTTGGAATCAACTCGAGTTCTGAGTCTCGATTAAAACTAGGGCTGCTTAGATCACTATGACTGGATGATGTGCTTGCAGGACTATCAGGTCGTTGTTGTGAGTCAGTTTCTAATCCTGGGTATTGCAATGTATCCGGTGGTTTGTAGAGATTCTTAGGATCCACTGACAATGACATTGGCTGCGGTTGGGCTGTTTGGGAATGATTATAACCTGTACAGAAGAAAGAAGAAACCCAGGATGAATTGTCACTGTTTAATGAGCTGATGTGATGGAGCTTTCTTGTTGTTAGACTCACTCGGTGACAAATCAGATGACACCATTTCGGAAACAAAATCAGATAGTGAGGAATAAGACGAACTGGTACTTTCAGCACCTCCTGAGTCTGAACCACTTTCATCAGTTGGTTGGTTCTCCATTTCATCAATTGATTTCAAAGCATTAACCAGCGAACTAGTGGTCGACCATACTGAGAAGAAAACTGGATCTAATGTTGGTGCAAACCATTTTGCTTTATCACCAATTTGTGCTGGATCAAATACACCAGTTTGAACACGTAAGAATGCAACATTGTTAGGTGTTAAAGACCATTCAGCCAAAAATTCCACTGCCTGAGTTCGAGCAAACTTGTCCAAGAATTCACTCGTACGAGGACGTGATCGTAGAAATGAATTAATTTGAAATGCAACAACCGGTCGAGGATATAATCTGAGAGTGCGTGTGTGTTCCGTGAAATTAGCAAGGAGATTTTGAGAGTTGAAGAAACGAACCATTGCAACACGTGTTGCAATGTCCACTGAATCCACATCGTTTCCATAAATGAATGGATTGAACGATGGGTTTTGCACAGATGGCTTTTGAATTAACGAAGAATTAAATGGTGCTGGTCGGCTTGGTGATGAGGCAGCTGATCCCATGGGTGAACTTATCGGACTCGATTGCAATTGAATCCCATGATCCATGCTAGGTCTATGTTTCGACGCTGAGACCACACTGAGAATCAATCCATTAAACCATATTGAATGTTTCCTCAAGACTCACACGGTAATGCCGCATGAAAGCTCACCTGAGTGTAGACTGATGTGATGCGGTGCTTTCCCGGCGACTTGACGATTGTTGTGGTCCCGATTGCGGTGAAGTTGAAGACTTCGGTATCAATTGAAGGGATGATCCCACATTCGTTATAACCTTCATTCAATAACAACAACAATATTAAGATAAATGATTGAAAAATTCGTAATTTCCGGTAAGCATGTCGGAATTTCATTCTATTTACATTGGAACCAGCTTGATCCATCAACTGCATCGCTTGTCTCAAATGATTCTTCAAAATGGTGCTCTCCGGTTCAGGTAATGGCGGTAAATGTTCATGCAATCCTGTTGGCGGACTTATTTTATTGCTATCCAGATCGACCAGCCATATATCATCCGGCATACGAAAATTTTTCTTATACATCAAAAACGATGCGGGAATACCAATGACAAACGGCGTTGGAGCAAGTAATAATTGTTCAGCACAACTCATACAAGTTGGCAACAATGGTATCGCCGGAAACATATATTCCAATGGATAAATCATTGTAACAAATGCCATGACTGACATTGATAGCGCGTTATAATCCCGTGACTGTAGAACAATCTATAGAATCAAAGAAGAATTAGTATGCCTTGCAAGCAAGAACTGTATGAGAATTTATTGAGTCATTCCTATCCAGTCACTACATGGAGGAGCAATCCACTTGAACTCCTCTGCTTATCGACCGACTGTCGCAGCATTCCTCGGGCTTCATCTACATGTTCATGTTGAGTGTTTGTATCTTCAGTACTGGAGTTATATTACCGTTCCGTGAATTAATAAACGAACTACGTTGGAAGTTCTAAAATTAATAATTCCCAACCCTTCTCGAGAACATTTCTCATTAAACAGGAATTTGGGATTGAAAGTTTTCTAATTGAGTTATTCTGAATCATTAATGATTATTGCTCCTCTGTGTGGCATCTGAACAAGAACTTTACAAAGTTATTTATCATTTGGTTATATTTGCTCAATTACCTTGTGTTCCAACAAAATTAACGTTAGGACCTTGAGACAAATATCAACACCTAATAACTCTAATGGAAGATGAAGGGGAAAATCCACGAGAGAAAATCGAGTATGATCGGGCAAAGCAAAGCATAATGATGGTACATGGGGTGATAAAATATCAATTTCAACTCGAGTCTTGTCGGGAACGGGGACTGGAGCGCTCAATAGTCGTAAAATCCATGTCTCAATTTCACGAACGTCGTGTAAGACTAATGACGAGGCTCCCTCGAATGTTTGCGACGTTATCACACTCCAAACTGTATCTCTGTCATGATGAATTATATCAGTTTAGAATTTGTGAATTTATTCTCACCCATATCAAGTTCTATAAGTTGATGAAGATATAAATCACCTGATGGTTTGTCGTGAAGCCCCAACTTTTTGTGGTGATGTATTATCATTGCATGTGTCGATCAGTTTTTTCAGAACGTAGAGGCATTCACGAAAGCGCGTGAAAAATGGATGATGTGATATGATACATAACGATGTCAACGAATGATTCCGTATCCTCTGGAAAAAAAAGAAACCCATTTCATTTGTCTTTATGTTGAACGAAGTAATTAGCCAGTTGCATTGATTGAATCCCTGTTGACCTAATTCGGTAACATTGAGAATTATGGGATCCCTATCTGGGTCAAGGTGGAGCATGGTAAATACCTTGACCTACGTGTATATCGATACTCATACCAATGTCAATGGAAAAGCACAGATGAAAGCATTGATGAGATTATTTGAAAGCTCGAATCATGTCTATTAATTTAGATTTAATGTTGAATATTACTTGACGTCGTCTAGTTGCTCGTGGAGAAGGTGAATGACTTCCACCGCTCTCACTATCAGCACTCGGGGCGGTGATTCCTAAACGTGGTGCACGTGGCGTTACCAGTTGAGTATCTGAATCACGACGACTCGGTAATTCACGCTCAGAGTCACTGGGACCGATCACACTACTTCTATAGTCGCTAAAAAAAGTGTTAATGCTTGAAAAATTGTGAATTCGTCAATATAATTCACACTAGTTCCATCATCTCTTCTGGGAGTTGATCAGAACTATTGTCCATAAATGTCACCTTGAAAATGCTGAGTCTGAGCTACGTTCCATACTCTTTCGCCAACTTTCTTTACGTAATTTCGAATCATGTTTCTCCTTTTTTATCCACACACTAGATGCATTTGATGTTGATACTTTTTCAACAGGTCGATAGAAATTTACACATATTCCATAACGTGTTTTACCTGCGAATGAGTATCGAAAAAAAATTGTTACTTCATCCACCATTCGTTGGTACAACTCATAATCTCATGATCATTCACCAGAGTCTTTGTCTGTTAATGTAAACGTGAATGATGTTGCTTCCCTCAATGCTGTTCTCTTAGGTCCTACACTAGTGCAACCTTCCGGTTGACAAAAATACACCATGTCCAAGGGCAAAGGAAAATCTTTGTGATCTTCAACGGGATATCGACGTAGTAATTCCGGTACCTGCATCAACAAAATACATGAACAATTCCTCTTGAATTTATATTCTAGTTTTATTGAATTAAATCATCGAGAGTACCTGAATGGGCTGTCGAGAGATTGGCTGAACTCGGGCACCAACAATGGCCAAATAATCGACCAATCGTGGGCACAAAAATTTCTTCTGAACATCCATTTTGCTCAAGCAATTATTGCAAATAATCAAACCAAATTTACTTCAATCCATTCACCGTTGTTGGTTATTTATTCTTTGTTCAAATAATTAGTCACCGGACAATTATTTCGAGTGAAAAAAAATATGAATCGATGATGTACTTCAATTTTTCTATCTCTTCATGGGACCCCATTTCTTCGTCGTTCATTTTTATGTTTCTACTTCTTGTGATCGTAATTCAATACACACATATGCAATAGTGAAACATTTCCTTATATACGTGTCGACGAAGAAAAATAAGGAAATGAATGAAAACAATTATGAAAAATAAATATCAATAATACCATTGAAAAATTGTACGAATGTTCCTTCTTCGATATCTTACGTTACAGAACAATTTAAAAATTATCAAAACTTGAATTGAACTCTAAATTCTCTTGCGTTTTTCTGTTCCATCATTGATCCACAGAATTTTTGACAACATCTAGAACACCCGACGTCGGCAGACTGACATTCGTACGTTGTTGCGCGATAACGCGATAATGATGTTCTATTTCTTTTTTTTTTTTCTAGTTCAAGTGTGCGCACGCATGTAAACCATATTCTTGAGACCAATGGGTGACTGGTGGAACGTCGCCATGACACTTTCCACACCTATGTATACACAATTTGAATAAATAGAACGATCAATACCATCAACAATTCCCATCATGACTATATTATCATTATTCAATAATCAACGAGAACAGTGGAAATTTATTGAGTATACAATTTATTCATTGTCTTATATTTTAATGCTAAGTTGACCATCGAATGGACTGGGCTGAAGAGATACTCAACACTTTGGTTCAAACTAAACCGGAAGTGGCTGACGAAAATTATTTTTGAATTTTTTATTCCTTCTCACACCACCCCAATTGTTTGATTGAGCTGTTCTCCAATATGATTGAATTGTTGTATCAAAAGTTTGAATAGGAATTCACCTGGAACATTCGCGAATTCAGGTGGAGTCTGTTCCAGTCATGGGAGAATTTTTTTGGTGAATTCTATCGTGCTCAACTCGAGTACAATTCATCTTCACCTTGACCATGACCTTGAGAATCTTCCTCGTTCAATCATAAATTAGCCCATTCATGATGAGGAGTAATTTTCGTAGTTTTATGCTAAATTATACCAAGATTTTTTAGGTTATGCCAACACTAATGTCATGCAGAAGTTGGTTAAATCGTTGCTACAATTATTAATGGGAACATCATCTACCCAAATGGAATCCTGACTGAGAACACTACTAAACAATCTACCAGGATTTATCCGGAGAATAATTAGAAATGATATCAACAACTGCATCCACTGTTTAACAAGTAAATATTCAGATTTTATTCATCAATTTCATCTGGTTTTAATTTCACCTTCTTTTCTTTTGTCTTATTCAAGTTATATAACTATCAACACGTTGTGGGTTACAATTCGATATATCCATATGAATATTTATAATAATTTATATGCACATATGTCTGAGTACATACGTATGATTTAAAAAAAGTGGAAGAGATATTTTTTGATAAGTTTGGACATCGTCTTCCTATTCAAATACCAAATTTCCTCAAGCATTCTCGACGTATATCTCCTTCATTACATTCAGGAAATAACCAGGGACGTTTGGATGTGAAAAACATTCCGAAAGTGATTCAGGAATGTAATTCGTATTATAATTTTCATTATTCGTCCACACTCTCATTTTCAATCAACATAAGCAATTACATCAACGACACCTAAAAATAAAAGCATTTCCCATTCTACCCTTGCTCCTTCTCTTTTCCCCATGACAATAACCCCGACACTGATATGCTATTATTTTACAACTGTTTATTTAAAAAAAAAATATATTTTTATATATAACATACACAATGGTAGAAATTTCAAAGAAAACTCTAACACAACCATTAATGAAAATGAAATAACAAACAAATGTGAATGTGATCGATCGACAAAGTAACGAAAATTAGAAAATATATTTTCATTATTGAATTACGACAATTCTAAAATCATCTCTCATCTACCTGCTCATCATTCATCGACGGAACTAATTGGAGTACTGAATCAGTCTTAATACAGCAAAAATTGATAAATATTAGAAAATAAAAATGAAATAAAAACAATTCGATTCGTCCAATTAACAAAGACATAAAGAAAAATAAAATATTTATATAGTTTTTAATTTTCATGATTTGTTAGCGCTGCAGCATTTTGAACAATCGAAACAGCTAGTGTGCTATCTTTTAATCGACCACGAGGATGGTCTGTTGCTGCCACTTGGATCGCCACTGGATTTTGGTAATTGCTTCTGCAATACACCAACAGTCTCTTGTAACACAGATTTTTCTTTTAATAATTCTTTAATATAATCCTGAGCATCATTCAATCGTGATTTGATCAATTCTAGTTCGTCATAACTACGTCTCAATCGTGAATTTTCATCTAACAAATGATCCAATGCTGTGACACGTCGTTTCAATTCATCGTTATCATTTTTCAATTGATGGTTAATATTTTTCAATTCATTTAATTGAGTTTCTATATGTGTGTTACGTATTAATGTTGCATTGAATTTAGTATTATCCATTTCTGTATCACTTTTGTGTGGTTGGAAATAAAATATACCGCGAGTATCGCGAGTTATCTGCAATTGTACAATTGTTAACTCAATTGGCACTGGGCCAGGTGATGTGATATTATTTGGCGGACGATCTTCATTTAGCTTGATACTTATATTCTTAACAAAAATATCCATTGGCAATGCTACTGGTATTATTTCATCCTCAATTAAATCCATCATACCCATAACAACACTCATTGATAAAGCAAGTGAAAAATCAGTCACCTCAACTCTAATATGATCTTCAAACTGTCCCAATAAACCTGATTTATTAGAAAAATTTGAATTACCTAATTTTTTAACACAATTTTTATTATATTCCGACTCATTGTTCTTCAAATTATGTTCTAATCTTAATTTAATGTTTGTTTTGCAGTCATCAGTTGACAATTCAATCCAACCACGTGAACGTGAACAAAATTTCGTTTGAAATTCATCCCATGGAATTGATGAACATTCCTCACTGACGACTCGCGCAATTTGCGCTTTGATTATTGATGAAAACCCAAATGATTGTTGTAAAACTTCGACCTTTGATAATTTGAATGTTATCATCGATACTAAATCTTTCCGTTTACATGCGCTATCTAATGATTTCTCACTCTGTGTATCTGGTGTTTCTTCAATGACCTCACTCGCTTCTTCTACAGTTGTTATACCCGTAACATTCAAACCACCAAAAAATGAATCGTTTTTTTCTTGCTCCTCCAGAGAAACAACGATATAATTCTCACTATCTGAACTAATATCACTTCGCATTGAAACAGTATCACTACTACCGTCTTCGGGCGATGCCTTCAATGCCGAATCGATAGACGTCATTAAATTAGCAAAACCTTTTCGCATATTCGATAATCCGACATTAAAATTATTCGGTATGAATGGTGCGGTTGGGGTTGTCGTAGATGCGCTTGTATTACTAACATTCGAGTACTTGAAATTCTTCTTCATCTCCAATTCATCCGAAACATTTTTTTGCGACATTGAAAATTGGTTACTGACATCTTTCATTTCATGTTTCGTATCCATCTGCTTGAATGTTACCACAGGGTGTTGGGTGTCCATGGATATCATCGATGCAACTTCACTTTGTGGTGTCTCAACATCATTGCTGGTATTCAATCGTCGTGAACTGAATTCTAATCGTGCCGCTGCTGTGGCGATATTCTGATTCGGTAATGATGATAATGTTGGTAAAATATCTTCAGCAATACTGGATGAATCAGGCACAACTGACTCCAAATCACCACCAGAATTTTCTTTACCTGGTGTTTGTGATGGCATAATCAATGTCAATTCCAATTGTGGTATTAAAACACCAATAACCATTGAACTCGTATCGTTATCATCGATATTCATAATACGAATTGTATCAATAGTTAAATATTTACTCATCTCACTCAAAATTTCCATTTGTCGGAGTAAGAACAAGTATTGATAATGATTTATTTGAACGCTTATCAAATTACTGATGTATGCCAGACCGTGGATATTGGCATTGCTCAATTTCTCATCGGCACTCACGGTTTGGCTGGTCATTTTCTTGCCATTCATGTAGAGCCATAATGTCACTGGAAATGCATCAATGAATGGTACTGGTCTATTGGATCCTACTGCTCGCGCACCATAAAAATCTGCCCAAACTGGCTCGAATGTACAACACCAAATATCTTTTGATTCAATCCATAATAAATTCTTTGTTAATTTATTCATCAAATCATCATGAGTTGTTCTCGGATAATCCCTAACATTATCAGTGCCTGAAAAGTATTTTTGGGATCATTAAAAATTGAGTTCACGTACTTCCTTAAATTGTAAGAAGCAAAGTTGATATTTACCAGCGCAATGATGCAAAAATTTCTCAGTAATAACATGGAAATCAGTGTCTTTACTTGGAAAGCCAGTTGAGAAGAACAATTGTCCCATGTGGAATGCATTCAGACATTCGGCTAAATCTGCACGTGATGATCGTTCAGCAGTGCGTACGTTCGTTAATGATACACGCGATGTTTGGATGTGAAGTGACTTTGGACGATCTCTTTGATTAGGATAATCAATTGGTGAGTCGATAATAATCTGCAACAGACAGAAAAATTACTCTCCCTGTGAAATATCGAAGGGAAAGATTCCGTCCAGGCGCGTCTACCTACCCTGGGTAATATTGCTTCGAGTTTAACATCAAAATACATTGCCGGTGCGGACAATTCATCAGAATTTTCAGCATGATTTCTTGTAATCAACGACTGGTAAAGATTCAACACAAATGAATTGAACCATAAACAACTGTGCATGTCATAATTTATCTGCAATGGATTTGACTGCACGAAAAACTTTGGTGGAGGCACTAAAATTGAACGTTATCATCAACCCTCTCATTATCAATTGATAAACCTTTGCCAATACTTACAGGGAAATATCAAGTCGCCTGGATAATAATAATAAGTAAATTCAGCGTGTAATATGGTCACATCTTCTGGTAAAGAAAATTTTTCACGATCGCCTGTTGACAAATGAAAAGAAAAGCAGCAAATAGAATAAAAATCAAACTCGAACGATTGAGGATCTCGGTTATTCGTTTTTCTTTGTGACTACTTAATATAATTCTTGGATTTATTTTGCATGTATAGAAATAAGCGGAAAGGCATGTGGTCAATATTACGTATGCGTTTTCTGTGTTTCCAATTGTCTTAATGAGATATTCTAATCAGTAGATGATGAATTAAAGGTAATAGGAGAATGCAATCTGTATGGAATTTTATTTCGTGCTCTCTACTCCAACTACTGCATCGTGTACCTGTAAAATGCCTCTTCCTTGTTTGCGCTGTCCATTTTATCGAAATAAGTGCACAAATCATCAATTAATTAAAATTTTAAATTATCCATAACTTTCAATAACGTGAAGAGAAGTACAAGTATTCATAATGAAAAATGATAGAAGTTAATGTTATACATTCACAATGATCGAAAACTTCAATGAGAAAGAAGAGAAATATTGAAACAGATCTAAATCGTGATGCAGAAAAATTCAGAATATAGTCAATGGAAAGCAATGGCATTAATAGATGTTATGTAAAGAAAAATAATTGGAATGAAGTAATGAGAGATGTTAAACTGTCAGAAAAATAAATTACTCTTGATATTCTAAGGGGTAGATGTCATGTTTCTATACCTGCAATGAATTCCTTTGTAGATGGCTTCCTTGACGATGTTGTAACTTTATAAATCGTGAAGTCATGAATCCTTATCACAATACATGTTGTCATTAACGTTGACAATTTTTCTAGAATGAAACTCCTGATTGTTGAAGTGTTGCCAGCATTTTGATTTGATTTTTTTTCGTCATCGCCAAGTAATGGACTGCGCTGATCATTTTTGTTCAATCCGTCATCGAATTTCTTGGGCGTATCATAATTCACTGAATTCAAGGATTGAAACAGAAAGAAAATAAACTTTGACGTGCTGATTTGAGTATGAAATAGAATAACTTGCCAAGAACCATTCTCACTTTCGTTTTCATATTTTTTTGTTGTTGATTCCGATTGAACAATGTCAATGAAGTCCATAAACTGCCCACGAAATGAATTCAATGATTGTTGGAGCCATTGTACATGCGGCGTTGAATTCTCCCGATATTTCGCCCAGTGTTTCCGATCTGCCATGGCTAAGTGATATGGATAGTAATCAACCTGAAATTTCACTAATGATATCTGCAGTGCACCACCATCTTTGAGATCAGGATGTGATGATCGTCCACCTATCGTATCAAATACAAAATGAGAACTGAATTATCCAATTTTCAGTGGAATCCTTCCAGAGAAACGATTGAACGTTCGATTATAAAAACTGTGAACTGAAGCAACAACTCACTTCCAGGATCATCACATAAATGTAGATCAATGCGTTGTGATAAAAAATGATACGACGTTTCAATAACGTCATAGCGCATAAAAATTTTTGATATTGCTGTAGTACATGGAACTTTTGTTCTGGCTTGCTGTGAAATTTGCGCTTGATATTCTGGTAAAACCTAAAAATTTATCACAATTAAAGAAGGAAACGATTTGTATCTGGAATAGGTGAGGATAAAAACTAACCTCTAATTTCCTAGCAGCTTTTATCTTTCTCTCAGTCATTGTGGCACGTTCAATTAAGCTGCCAAGTGAATCAATAAAATGCAACGCAGCTTTTAATTGGGAATCCGTTAACACCCACAATAAATCGTCCAATATCAAAACTAAACGTGAACCCATAACAAAACAATCTGTGGAGTATCATCGGACAATTATAAATATGAAACATAAAATATCTCCGGTACGGTTCCAACTTACCGGATATTCTTTTCTTAATTGTAATACGACATCGCGCTTGATTTGTAAGTAATCGCAATGGTGTCAAGTCTTCATCTTTTGTACTTCGTGCCTCAATTCTCAATGTTTGCCATTCTAATTCTTTGAATATGAGTAACTGTCCGCGATCAACATCTTTGAGTCGTGTCATTCTTAAGTCACAACGTTGCCATGCTGGAGATTTTGATTCAACCATGATTCGAGACATCTATGCAATAAAAAAAATGAAACGGTGACTTGTGAACATAGAGGTACATTGTCGATTATAAAAATTTATTGAAGAACCCTTCGTTTCACCTGTACTGATGCCACAAACGCCGGACTTTTCAACGTGACTGAAACGGTATTAACCGCAACTGTAATCCCATCTATTACTTTATGAATGAACGAATATTTATTTGCACCACCCGGAAATGCAGTCGCAGTATTTGGAGACATTGGACTTCTCAAGTCTTCACAAGTTACAACTTCGATATGGACTTCATCTAAATGCTACACAAAAAAAAGAAAACCGGTACGATTAAATTACACGTCCTCATCTACATCTTCGTACATTCGTTCACTCTTTATTCAACTTATTCTGTTAACATTACCAAGAATATCGGAACGCTTTTCAACTTGGTCCATTGTATTCTCAAAATCACTTTATTGCACCAAGCACTTGTTATTCGCAACCAGGATGGTAATTCTAGAAGGTCTGTTAGCACTGCTTCATCCAATTCCAAATTCGACAACTCTCCTTCGCCTCTCAATGTACTCAGATTGATTTGGTCTGTCGAGAGATTTTTTGTGAATCTAAAAAACGAGATAACCCATGAAATAATCCCATAGCAATATTTTCAGTACTGCAAACAATTGAGAATAATTCTCTGAGAATAAACGGTGCATTGATAGTAGAAGATTATTCGATTATGGAATACGTAACCAATTCATGTATATTCAACAAATTGCAACTGTGAAAAAATCGTTTTTTCAATGATAAGAACAGACCTTGACAAATGTTTCAACAATTGATTCTTGATAATAGACACCATTTTTATCGCTACTTCTTTTAGTTATATATCAATAATCAAAATTTGATTTCCACCGGTTTTATATACACTGGACATATATATTAACAATCAAACATATTAAATTGCGCATCGGGTACATTTTTATCAGTTTTGTTTATCATTCAATACTTATAGATATTTTTTTTTTATTGCATATAGCAACAAAGAATCAGTTGCAATAATTTTTAACCTCAAAATCTACAAATTGAAAGCCAACACATCGATATTATTGAATTAATTCATATTGCACGGATTTATTTGTGATTCAATTAAGAAATTTGATTTATATGGTGAATTAGTGTATGGAATAAGTATAGTGAATAATATATATATATATA
>JABMBR010005132.1:0-18087 GCA_018881525.1 Meteorus sp. PSUC_FEM 10030008
ATAATAATAATAATAATAACTGTAATGGAAATAATTGTAACAATAATAAATGAATGAGTTTGAGAAGATCGATGGGGGCACTCCAACCTCCGTGAAATGTAATTTTGATTGGGAAAAAAAAAAAAAAATAGAATGCGTCAACTAGCACGAGCGCAAACCAACAAACGTCGAGACGCCAAATAATTCTGAATAGCTGTCGTTCAAGTTTTGTGTGCTGTTGGATATTTGCAACGCATGGCACTCCCCCCAGCTCCTCACACCGAAAATTATATTATTCCTGGTTTATATTTAATTGCATATATACATATATGTGTTGTTGACCGATGCAATTGAAAATTTGTAAACGCACCAGAATTTCTTCGATAATGTAATAACACACAACACCACACGATTTCGCAGTACTTTAAGTTAACGTATTTTTCTTTCTATTTCTTTTTTCTAAAGAAGTAAATTGCGTATTTACCTGAAAAATCTTATGCGACAGACAGTCAAGAAAATGGCTGCCCTCGGTGGCCACACCTCAATCTGTTGAGTGTTCGGCGAGAAATTTTAAGGAGTGGGGATGCAGCGAGACGCCATTACCGGATGTGAGAGATTTGTGGGCCCCTGGGTTAAAAAATGTTTTTTATTGAAGTTTCAATATTTCCGTTAGATATTGTGATACATTCTTTATTCTATGAGTTTTTGGAGATGTGGGACCACTGAATCGTGAATATAAAATTCAGAATTTGGTTTATCTTATGTGAGAGGAGAGAAAGAAATTGTAGGAAGTGTGGACGTGACATACGCTCGCATGGTCTTACCAATTGGAGAGTTCTGTTCAAATTTGGATTGGTACATGTAGTTGAGAATAATTCCATAGTGTATGTATCCTCAGATCCGAATTGAACAGGGACAAGTCTTATAAATCTATACGATCGGTGTGTCGGCCCTGACATTGAATACAACTTGAGCGATATCTAGAATGAAAACTGCTAACTATCTTTGAGGTCTCGAGCTCATTGGACAGGCATTGCCGTCTAGTTGAATGCTTGACGAATGAACCAATGATTTTTTTAGAACCCTGTTTCATTTTATTCACCATTGCTCTTGTCTTGTATGAGTAAAATAGAATGATATACACATGAAACGTCATCATTCAAAATGTATACACTACCCAGCATATCAGTTGTGAAATTTGTCATTCTGGTCGATGTTTTCATGTAAGTTCATATATTCATTCTAGTGCAAGAGAGTACACACAGAGAGCGTTAATGCTTCGTTCTACGATGGACGAATCAGTTGATTGTCTGATCTCCAAACGCAATCGAACTTGACCCAATCTCAAGTTGGTCTACATAGATTCAAGTCATAAAATTGCATAACTGAAGGAGAGAATGTTCTGTATTAACATGCAGCCAAAGATTTTACTCTCATCAAAGTCGGATGAGTATTAAAATCGAACGCAAACTCCAAGAATTTGAACAAGACATACACAGTCTGCCACCTACAGGTGAAATATTGCCTCATGTACTGCGCAACGCGTATTTGAATTCCACTATGGCGTCCATATTTACCCGCCATCTCTTTTGTCTCATTATCAGTAGCGGCGTTGAGTTTTACAAATCCAGGGTGAACTGTCGTTCTGCAATTCGAACCAAACACAATTCACGAAACATTCGGTTTCATTGGCGGAATGTCATCATGGATAAACGTCACTCCGAGGTATACAAATCCAAAGATGAAACAATTCCAATATCAAATATCTATGCAGAGGTTCGAACAATTCATTGTATTTTTCTCATTGTAGCCTCCAGCAAGGACTCGATATTGTTTCTCAACTTGATGATAGTAAATTTCGCCAATTGGTTAATCATATTTGTCAAAGTTTGCATCCATCAGCAACTGACAAAATCTTTACAAATGATGAAGAAGAAAAGTTGATGCTATCTCTCAACCTAAATAGAGATAGATTGAATTCGTTACTTGACACAATAACATTGATCTATTCACAAGCTGCATTCAATGTTGTCAAACCAGCGGCAATGGAAAGTGTTATGAAAGAATCATTTTCCATATCAGATGAAAAAGTAGCGATAATGGTTAATGCTTGGATTGTTCATGCAAAAAGAATAATTGATGCATTACGACAAGAATCAATATTTCCGAAAAAGGTCTGTAATCAAATCTATATTCACTAAATGGAAGGATTTCGCAGGATGATGAATGATGTTTGATCAAATTACATTCGTAGCTCGAGGATGTAAATTGGAGTTTCAATATTCATGCTGCCTCGCATTCAGTAGCTGTTGAACCTAAACCAAAAGTGTTGCTACAGTTGGGATTAACTGGCACAAAACGTGAAAGATTAACAATGCAGATGGATAAATCGAGTGTTGCTGAGTTATATGATAACTTGGAGAAAATACAGAGTCAATTGGACGCCCTGAAATGATTGTCGGTAATGTAACAACAATATAAATTTTTATTCATACACAAGCGAATGATATTCTTCATAACGTTGAGAAACTTTCGTACATATGCGGTGGTCGTGAGTGATTTGTCTCTGCGTTGTGATGCAACTCTCGAGAACAGGGTGATGTTGAATTACTCATCATATCCATGGGTGGAAGATGTCCATCATACGTACAGTGCTGCTGATCTGTCATCATTGCTGTTTGGAAAATCCGTGATCTTTTTCTCATGAACAGTCGATTTTTAAATACCACCAATACAACTGTCAGTATCATACTAAATAGTACGAAAGTGGTGACAATGCCTACAATCCATCCGAGTCTGTGATTCTCTACAACAGATAGTTAGATGATAATTTTCGTTTCCTTGATGTTATACCAGTTCAAAATACGTTGAATATTAATCATCAAATTTCCAATTGTACCTGCATGATTGAGTAACAGTGTGAGGGAAGCATTTCCCAATTCTAACGAATCATTTCCAATTACAATAACGAATTTACACGACCATTCTCCTAAATCCATTATATCCGGCTTGAATTGGAGCGTGCAAATCCCCGTCGAATGATTCATTTTCAGGTCCTGTCTATTTCAATCCCTCAAAAAATTGATGCTTTCATTATTTATAATTTTCTATTGATTCCAATTGGTGTATATACACTATCAGAACTTTATAACAGACTTCTGCGAATTTGAACATCTTGATATTTGAATTGGTTACGGAAAATATCTGAATGCACACGCGTTATTCCGTGATGAACTCATGACATAGGAAATATTCATTCCCGAAGAAAAAGTTAGAGTTGGAATTGGTTCGGGATGGTAAAAAAAAAAACAAGAAGTTTTGAGTTCTATAACTCCTGAAAAGAGAGTGTTACAAGAATTCCCAATAGCGTATATTCACTCATATGTTCTGCTGTTATTATTGAAAGTCACCTCAATTTCCGAAGATTATTGTTTTGCGTTGTATTTTTTAATTCATGAATCCATTGGCATTTAGTGTCGTTCGGTATGGGATACAGTTTGCATGCCAATGTGACCTTTTCATGGGGATTAGTCCACAGTGCCACTGTGACCGGTTCTAAAACATGATATCATTAATCGATCTAGGACGCGATTTACAACGTCTGCAGTGCAATTATAATATTGCTTACCAATCACCAGCGTAGAATATGAATTTTATGGCCACGAGATTTATGAATTATTTTTCGATAAAGTACGAATTTTGTGCATGTGCTATTCATGAGGATTGAAAGCGTGAGACAGGTTTTATAGGGTGCATTCACATCACGATTTTCTTTATTGTTCACAACAATTCACAATTGTTCAATGAGTATATGTCGATGGATTGAGCAAACAAGAATGAATGTTACTGTCATGAATTTGTCTAACTCCTTCGTCTTCTTTCCTTTTTCTTAACATCGTTTACTTCTCAATTATCTTAATACGATTATTTTAATGATAAACAAAAGAACAGATCAATGAAGGTTATAGTTTTGATATTCATCTCATATCACCTTCATACCATTTCCTTTTAGTTACGTCAGTTGAATAGTCGATAATGATATATGTAAATAAATAACTAAAGCACAAATGATATGTAAAATGAAAAATCATTGTTGTCTTAGATTTGTACACATTCAAACGTCTTAGCCTCTTACGTTATGGTATATATACCTGTTTAGAAATCAACATTTTTTCCATAAGACGGTGCAATAAAATTGCAATGTGTGAGAAAAAAGTATAGAATAAGAAAAATGAATTCATGCACATGATGGATATTACTTTAGTTTTAAATATAATGATGACGATGATTGTCCTTGAATGTTTAAACAAATGCATAAGCACATGTTTACATACTTGATTTTCACGTACATCGAAGTAATAATAATCGTTTTGTTTTTCTAAATATTTGCATTTGATTTTGTTTTGTCTTGAGAATTGAATTTCTAAATTGAATGCTTCATAGAAATTTATTCAAAATTTTATCTGAATATATTTCTAAAGCAATCACATGAAATTGACTATCAATGCACATTTCCACCACCCAATGATGAAATACGATGGGCTTTAGGACCGTGAAAAATATGACAATGATCAAGTTCCAATTATACCTGGTTCAAGTAGCTCAAGTTTCGCAGGTTGTGCATTTATATAAGTGTTTTTGCCATATGGTTTCACACCACAGGTCCACAGACCCTGTTGTTCAGCCAATGCATGACTTAATCTTACACTACAGTCTTTACTTTCATTGTCAACTGGTGATAATTGTTTTACTACTACAGTTGTATTGGAGTTAGCTGGTGTTAATGACCATTGACATTTTTCCACCGCTGATGATGTCGTGCATTTCAAAAATACACTGCTACCTAATGACTTCTGGATATAACGTGAGAGCTCCGAAAATTCAACTGGTCCTATCATGTACAAAATAATTATTATTGATCAAATAAATACATCAGAGATATTTTTCCTGCACACTGTAAAAGCAATTGCATACCTTCGTTGTAAACGATGAGTCGTATCAATGATGATGTGAGAGCTGTATTCGATGATGGTAATGATATACGACAAGACCAATAACCTTGATCCTCAATGCGCACATGGGAAAAATCAAGGCTACAATTTTTTCCCAAATTTCCTTGTCCGACATATTCATGCATGACGGCAATTTCAACATCATCAATTAATGGACGCCATAACCACGTGCATTTTTCTACTCTACTGCTCGCTGTACACTGTAAGACAGTGTGTGAACCGATCGGTACCGAAGTATTTTCTGGCATTTCAGTGAAGTTGAATTTAGCTGCAGGACAAATAATATAATGGCGTTATTTCATATGCAAACTTCATTTGCATGAAATAGTAATCTGTATCGATTCAATACCTGAAGGCAGTAGCGTGAGTTTAGCAGGTTCTGCTTGATGTAAACTACCATGTAATGTCAATCGTACACCGCACGTCCATATTCCTTCCTCTTCGTGCAATACATTTTTAAATCTTACCGCGCAGTCATGCTTGTTATCGATATTGGGCACAAACATTTTTATGACCTCGGGTTCTTTGTTGGAATTGAGGGGTTTCCAAGACCACTCGCACTGAACGACCGGTTTGTCCACCAAGCATCTCAACAGGGCAGATTCCCCTGCGGCTGCTTGAATACCTTGCGAAAGCTGTACGAATTTCACTGGAATTTATGAGCGAATTCCATAAATAGCAATTGTGTTTTGAATGGCAATTATCTTAGAGGGTAACGCACCTTCGGATACGAAAAAACTTATGGGTTTTGTTTTAACGAAGGTGGAATTTTTTTTCGTTCGTGCAGCACACGTCCAAAATCCTTCTTGTTCTAGTAAAACATTATCAAATGTTATACTGCAGTCAGTAATATTTTCGTCAATTATATTCCATCTTTCAATTGCTATATCATTTTCTTCTGATTGATTGAATAATCGCCAAAACCACTGACATTCATTTACCGGTGTAGATGTCCGACAGGTCAACTGGGTTGATGATCCTGCGGATGCTTCAACATCGTCGTTATCGTTGAAAATAATCGTTTGCGTGTCTGCAAAAATATTTAATCGATGAACTGTCTGTTTCTGTATATTCATAAGTTTGTAACATTATGAAAACAACTAACCAGGTTTATCACTAGCGATACTAAGCATTACAGGTTCAGTACTGATAAAAGTATCATTATAATGACTTCTAACAGCACAAGTCCAGTATCCAATTTGTTCATATTTCGTATGTTCAAATCTCACAGAACAGTCATTACTATTATTACCAAATGCTGAAAAAGTTTGTACAGGAACTGACTGTGTGGTAGCCGTTGGTGAAACGGCAACAACCTCATGAGTTGTTTTGTTGGAATTTAATGAAGGGTTGATGTCCGGCAGGGGCAGATTAACGGGCGGTAGCGGTCGCCACGACCACTGACATTCGACAACAGGCTCAGCGGTTCTGCATGCCAATATGACTAATGTACCCAAAGCTGTTTCAGTGTGTTGTGGTACATCAATAAATATCACTGTGCTTGTCGAAGAATTTGTAACCTCCAATGATGTCTCAACAATCTCGCTCGGCCCTTCAATTTCATCAGGAACAAGTGGCAGTGCATCATCGGTATTATTCAATTTCAATGTTGATACATCAGTGAAGTACTCAGTGGTTGGAATACCTGAAAAGCAAAGGAAAAAAAATATAAACATTTTTCCATCCATGCATGATAAATCCAACAATAACAACAACAACTTGATTGACGTCAGGAAGTTGCTCATGTGTTATGTCGATTATTTCTCATCAATTGCTTTCATCGAAGAAAAGGAAGATGAGTGTTATTTTTCTTTCCACTTCTTTCATTCTCATCTTTTCTTTGTGGAATGAAAAAAAAAAAAAAAATTTAATTACAGGGTTTGAGTTCGAAGTGTACTGTATATACACATCCATACACACTCATGTGTATACAACAGGCAATCTCGTCGAATTCCACGCATTGTTGCATTGGATTTTAACCATATCTGGTTGAAGGAACCAGTCTTGTCATGGGCAAACCGCGTTGCATGTGAGAACGTTTTCTCATTGGACCATAAATGCGTTGGTAGGGAGCAAACTGGAGGGGTGGTATATCACTCGTGAGAATGTGATGCGATGGTTTTCGCGCCATGCGGGCGTGTGTTATACAAGATTTCAATCTTAAATATCTGAGAATGCGCCGCACACATCGAGGTGACGCACTATGTATATGCGCGTGTCGACTCTTCTATCATTATTTCTTAATCTCTAGGTCATGGTCTTGCCCATTTATAAAACGTATATAAATATGTATATATATATATAAAAAGTATTTTTCCGTTAACTTTCTTCAAGGCGCCATTCACCCGCGCCGTAATCGAAGAATCAATGTCATTTATTTTTGCATTTATATTCTCATCGTGAAGTTTCGTTAAATGAAAGTGAATACTCTTGACGACTTTCAGTTTGAATTTTTTCTGTTGGAATGATTATAGATATATTACCATGCGTACATTGTCTATGTGAAATATTGTGAGAAATTAACAAAACCTTTAATTTATTTTATCTATATATTCATGTATGTGTGTTCTATATAGCGATTGAGACTCGTTATAAAAACATTGCATAATAAATATCATGTCGTTTTGATATTAATTTTGAGATACGCGAGGCTCTTTGAAAATGCAGAAGCCGTGCATCCTGTGTGTGTATTACATAAACAAATTAGTGGTTTGAATTGTTGGCAACGTGATAAAATGACGTAAGAAATATATGCACATACTATTTTTGATGTTTGAAGTGTGGAATAAATAATATACAATAAATAATGAATATTCATAGTGTGATATTTGGTCGTTGAAATATTATTACATTTTCAAACATTATTGTTAAAGATAAAGCAGTGCATGACGTCAGTAGGTAAATCGTTATTCGTTTTTATTTGAAGAGTGTCACAACGTGGATTGTTATTAGCAATATAAATAACGCGACAGCTGTCTTTTGAAAAATTAATGCATTCACTGTTCACATCGTTGTGATATTACTGACGATTGACGGCTTTGTTCTTTAGAAGTTGAACTATTACAACACTAAATGACAAATACACGAAATAAAATTCTCAGCGAAATTGATGAATTAACAATTGTAATTGTTTTAATTAATTGAAAAATTCAATGTGATGGTCAACTTACCCAAGCAAACAATTTGTAGCTCAATGAGTGTGACCCAGAAAACAATATTTGACAGCATTTCCACTCGATGTCTTTTGTGATTGCGACCACGTGCGTAAACGCAGCCGCTTTCGATCGATGCCGGGTCGTGGAAGGTCATCCACACGGATTCAACATTTACTTATACTTTCGCGTGTAATTTTCGTTGCGTTGTGTATTATCTCTGCGTGCATTTACACCCCAGTGATAAAATTATAACCAAAAACAAAACAATCAACTGACGCACTTCTCATATATTTTCTTTTCTTTTAGTTTTCTCCTGTTGTATACATCAAACACTTAACAACAAATCAAATCCAATCTCAACAATAAAACATCAACGCACATTCAAAATTGAATCAACACAAATTGTTACCGGCTATCATCACTTATTTACAACACACAATTCTTCTCTTTTATATTTATAATTGAAATTATTTTATTATTATAAAATTTATTTACGACCGTTTGACTTAATTTTGTATCAATGGTACATTGAATTTACTGACACTTTATTTTAACCGATAACGCAGTGATATGTAGCAATATGCGGTTGCGGCAAACGAAATCGTGCGGAACGTGTCCTGGCTCGTAATCGACTGTGAGTATATTGGCCGTGTGTCCAGGTAGAGGTATCCGATCTCCACTTCCTCTTCTATACTGCTTCTTCGTAGTCTCCTGGTGTGCGTTTAATTTTTTGTTGTTGTCTCCTTCCTTCCACTACGTCTTAAATATATCTATATACACATATATATTATTTTTGTTCACCTTCAACCATCACTCGTGTACTCGCAATTTCCAAGTATTGACTCTCGTTGCTTGGCTATCGATTGCCCCGTGCATTGAGTCACTATTGGTGTTAACAGACGTGGGATGTCACTGTCCCGATTATTCTTCTCCAACTTTTGTCTTTTATTATTATTCACTTTGTTTTATCCATTTATTTTCTTCGTTGAATATGAGTTCAGTGATATGTGTAAAAATAATTGTTCTGTTATTTCATGAAGGAGAACAAGTGTTTGTCATTGATGAACAAGCAAATGAAAAATGATGAATGTAAGTTGTATCATTTTATTGTCACTCTTGAAATATCATCGAATTATTGGACGAATATGTGAAAGTGAAATTGGACAACGAAAGTGTCTGGAAAATTAAAAATTTGAAAAACAAAAAAAATTTTATCGTGTCATAAAATATAAAAAAGGAAAATTTCTCGAAATATTGAAACAACAATTTGTGATGAAAGTAATAAAAGACGACAATGCCAAAGTCACGGTGAATTCCAATACCGCACGCGCTTGTTGCATTGGTTGATAGTCCAACGTGGAATGCATCGACGATACGATGGAGATGCTACGATGGGTCTCACCGTATATCTTGTGTGTGTGTTCACCATGGGTACTTTAGCTTGAGGCAACAAATAGTGCGTGGGGCTTCATTGGAACCCCCTTCAGTCCCTCTTCTACAATCACTTGGCTTGGACGCGCGCGCGTCGAGATCTCTCGTGTGCCCGTCATCGCCAATAGTCACTGTGGCGACCGTGACGGCGGCAACGGTTGGAGGCTGGCTGTGGTGCTATTGCTTCTACCGTCAGCCCACTCACTCTCACATATTTTTACTCTTCCCTTCTCTTTTCTTCTTTCTTTACCAACCGATGTACCGGACTGCTCGAAGGAATTTGCTCGAGGTATTTGATCGGTATTTCGATCGTAATAGGAAAGGCGGGAAGATAGAGACACAAGATATATATTTTAATAGAGAAAGAATGAGGGAGATTCACTCGGGTGCGAAGAGAAAGGGGCTGATATCTTAAACGCCATTCGATTGTTTTTATTTGTTTTATTTTTCTTCATTTAGTCATTATGTGCGTGTTTTATCGCAATAATATATTGTATGCGAATTATTATCTAATTGCTGTATTGAATGCGCGGTATACACTTCCGGGTGTTGGTCGTTTACTGCCGCATTGCTCATCCTGGCATTGTATTTCGAGAGTATTCAACTTGAGTCATGATAAGACGCGATGACTAACCTTTTTTACTCTCTTTCTTCCCGCGTTTCTATTGTTTTCATTTTTATAAAACTCGGGAATTCATTTTGTTTATATGTTATGAATTATTAAAAAATATGTGATGGATGCAGGGTGATTTATTTGTGTAGAATGTTATTTGCTAATTATTAAAATTATATTTACGACGTCATACATTTGCAGTATCATCATGAATGACCTTGTGCATCCAACTCTTCCTTGATATTTCAACGATGACATTACATAAATATTCGGTTGTTTAGTGTGACAATATTTGAGTGTCTCTGTATATGTGGATGGTTTTAATGGGTTTTATTTCGAAATGTTTAAGTATTTGGATCAAATATTCGAATCACGTAATGGTACAAAGGAATTGTGTAAATGACAAGGTCGTGGGTTTTTGTCTGTAACGTATCGACGGATTTTAACCTTGTTGATGCAGAGGTACCCAAACTGCGCATTGTAAATAGGTTATCGAAATCAAAAGTATGATAAATAAAAAGTCATTTTAATGAAGATGAGAATATTTTATAGCATCTATAGAACATTCCATCGTCTTACGATAAATCCGTTTCTTTGTTTATTTTTCTCTGCTGTAAAATTTGGTCGCATTATACCAATCGCTATTAAGTTGAACAAAGATAATTGTTGAGGTAAATGTCAGTGAGTAATTGTGAAAAAATGAGGGTTGCAAAGCTGAGAGATATGGAAATAAACGTCGGTATTTATAAATAAAAATAATTATCATGTTTAATTATTTCAAGCAATGTTTCTCTATTTTTTTTCTCTCCACGTTATTATTTTTCTCTTTCTTATTCAAACACTTATAATTTTCTATTTAATTTTCTTACGGAATAGCGATTGTCTGACCTTCATATGAAGAATCACAACAACTAACGACAATGTGATGATAGGTAATATTTTATTGCAATGTAACATCGCAGTAATATTTTCTTTTTTATTTTTTTTTTCCTTTGTTCTACACGAGATAATATTTCACTGCATTCTACTGCTGATATATAATGTAAGTATATGGATTGCGGATGTATAGCACTGATAAATTGTTCTAGTTTCTTCAGTGCTCGATTTTAACCTCATTTCGTGACTTAATATCAAATGTGCTTTTGTTCCAGACAAAATATAATCAATCAATATTTCTATTTGTTTATATACAGGAGTGAGGGGGATGCAAATATATTGCATGACGCATGTGGAGCCTGGTACGGGGAAAATTGATCGTACGGTTGGCTCGTGATTGTAATTTTTTTGTTATTGCAGACATGCAAATATAAAAAAAAATAATTAGGCAGTTGAATTATCAGGCCGGATGCACAAGCATGTTCAAATGAAGAAATAATCGATGAGTAATATATGCATGTATGTATATATTTATATGTATAAATGATTCATGCTGAGAAATATCTCGAAGATGTATGTGACGTCTTGGAAACTTCAACGATGTATTCATATTGGAAGTCAATAAATTCCAAATGTTATATATGAATAGCGTTTTAATGATGATTTTTAATCCATGACGCATACTTATGGATTTGGTAAGAGTATGATGGAATGTGACCTCAGTAGAAAAATATTCGAACAATTCTATGAACAGATGAGTGAGTTGAAAGCTTCCGGATTGAATTTATAATTATCATTTATGAATTTTTTATGATAATTAAAATGTCTAATTCATTTTAGTTTAGTTTTAGATTTCTTCATGTTCTTCGATTTCTAATGCGACAGTGGAAAATGTGAATACTGTGAATATTAATCGATAAATAGGTGGAACACTTTTGATTGTGAAATTCATGAGGTTGATGGTGAGTTTAATGAGGTCATCCAATTTTCTTTTCATAGATTGACCATTATGAAAAAGGATTTTATGATTATGATCATTGTCAGGAATGATTTATTATTGACAGTTCTATTCTATCGATTGCAATGTTGATATGGAAGCGATTGGAGGTATAAAACTGAAGGCAATGGGACGACATGATAGAAAAATTCTTCAATTTTAACAGAAATTATTCCATAGGGATTATATCTGTCGAGTTGATTGATTCGAAAGATATTCAAACTACTTTCACAATTTTCATGATGTTCATTCTCACATTTATTCATTCATGATATTGTTCAACATAATTGATAATATGGAATGTTTGGATGATCTTTTTTTTCATCAATTGGCGAAGGTGCTCTCTCTCACCTTCATATCAGTTTCCTCATACATGACAGCACAAGAAGGAGATCTTTTTTTTTTTGCTTCCAATTATAATAGAGCCTTTGTGTTTGAATTCCGTTAGTTAAATACACGCGTCTAGATTTCACTAATGGTGTGATGAAATATTAAATATCAAAGTCGAAACAGAATATTCAAACACGTCAGATTCACAGAATTACTAAATGTGGACATTTTTTATCACCGAATTATCCATAAGTGAAATGCAGATCTCGAGAAACATTCATAACAGAGGGTTTTTTTTTCATCATATTTCGTCATGAAGAGGGATTGATTAATGAAGTTTCCAATTCTGGAAGTCATCAGGACATATCCAAATACAATTTCGGGAAGTATTAAATTATAATGAAGACGTAGGAAATGTAGAAAAACATCAGAATATGAGGAGATATGTTCACGTTTTAGTTTTTTTTCCAAGAATGATGAAGTTTATGTCATGAATTGATGTACATGATCTTCACAAAGAATATTTTCTACCATTTCCTGGTGATGATTTATGCTGAAAGTATGAAACAGTCTTAAATTTCGATGAAAGTTGTATAAATACTCAGGCTATTCAATATTTCAAAAACTATGGGTCAATAGTTTTTGTCGTATTCGAGAAATTCGAAAAATGTCGTAGAAGAGAAAAGAAATTCTCATAAATAATCAATCAAATATACACATTTATACGCAGGCTTATGACGTTGGGTTTTTATCTGAAATTTCTGCGCGATAAGGAAGAACAGAAGATTTATCGTATTCAGATGGCAGCACTTACCGTGCAAATGTTTCACATGCCTGTGTGATATTGTGAGCATGGCCGAACGTCAGAGACGAATAGAACGTCACGTAAATATTCATATTCTATTATTTGATATCGATACTGCAATTCAGTTGAAAAATAATGAAAGATGGTCTTTCAATCTTATCGAAAGAATTCTTGCGCACCACTCAACGCGGTGATTTGAATGAATTGAAGAATTTAACAATTCAACATAAGATTGAGGATTGGACAATTTTTCGCCATGAGGTTTCTGGTGACACAGCATTGCATGTAGCAGCACGTGAAGGTTATCTAGGAATTGTTAAATATTTGTGCAATCATTGGAAACATCCTGCATTCAAACTCAATGTTGTCAACAGGGATATGAAATGTCCATTACATGATGCTGCGCAGTTTTCACGATGTGATATTGTTGATTTCTTAATTCATGAAGGTGAGAAAAGCGCATTACATTGTCTAGTTGATTTGATGTCTGTTGAAACAGTTCGGGTCAAGGAATTTCTTTTGAATCAGACCAAAATAACAGTTCTTTGACCAGGCCACATTTGTTAGATGGCTATCATAATATGCGGGATGTTCATCAAATGGAAACTGTAATTCAATAGGTGCTGGTGTTTTGATTGACAAACGGAGATTGAGGAAGCATTTTATCCAAATTGAGTCAACTATTTGATTAAGGAAGAATTGGTTATCAGTTGAATATGATGAAAATGGAGTCTGGGATGAGTTTTGAAGTTTCAAAAGTTCGAATCAAATTCACATAAAACTCAGATTCTTATCTGTAGTTGAATATCAACAATTGTCGATTGGCCCTTGAATTCCAGTCATTCTGCGCATATTGTGATTGTCAATTTTCGAGGATGACTTTTGATTCATCTAACTCATTAGAAATCGTTTGAGTTTTATACGGTACATGAACGGTGTGTAATCAGTTGATGTTCATTGTTAGGCGCCTTGGTGAATTCTCTGAAACGGGCTGATTGGACACCTTTGATGATGGCATGTACTAAGGATGGCGATGCTGCATTCAAATGTACCGATATGTTGATAAAAGCTGGTGCAGATTTGACAATACGAAATAAGGATGGTTGGACGCCATTACATGTCGCTTGCCGAGTGGGAAATGTTAAAATTATTGAATCATTGTTGAAAGCGAATCCAGAGTGTGCTACCATGAAAACAAACAATGGTCGTACAACTCTACATATTGCCGGTATATATGGAAATCTATTTTGGAATGATTGGTTTTGTATTTCATGTGCTGAGGACGGAATAACATGAAATAAGCGCGCATATTTGTCAATAGCGACGTGAAAATTGAGGCTGGAAAATTCAATGAATTCTGGCTGCATCATGTTGTTTGTTTCGTTTCCACTCGGAATTAAAAATTGGATTATTTCTTTTTTAGTTTTATTTTCGTGTCCAGTCAGATTAATGGAATGTAAATTTTTAGCATTTCATGGACACATAGATGCTATGGATGCATTAATATCAGTACAATCGGATTTGCTGCGTGCTTGTGATTCTTCAGGTGTGACTCCAATGCATGAAGCTGTAAAAAGTGGAAATTTCGATGCGTTCAAACATTTGATTAATTTGGGCGCTGACATTCTTGCCGTCGACAGCATTGGACAAACAATTTTACATGTTGCCGCATCCATTGGTAATATTAATGTGATCGATTATGTATTGGCTAATGGATTAATTGATGTCCATTGCAAAGATAATTTAGGTATGACACCATTGGCTGTTGCTGAGAGAAATAAGATTGAAAAAAATTGCGTCGATTTGTTAATGCAATATATTTAGGAGAGTAATTTCAAAACTATCATTGTTGCTATGATTGTCAAAATTAAAGAAAGTTGAAATTTTTCAGTGATTGGTACACATTTATTTTATTTCAGTTGTTTGTTTGCCTTAATCGGTTTAGTGAAGCATACAAAAACAAGGGTTGGAGATCCATTCAATAATTATTTCCACCCTCATGATACATTTTCTTTCTTTTCATTTTTGTTTTGTCATACGACAAAATATATTCTCATCAAATTGAACATCCAGATTTGAGACATTAAATCTAATTTATTTCATCATTTTCATCTGAAAATACAATTTTCCCTACACTGGATTTTCACAGTCAACTTCAAGAAATAATAAATGGGTGAAGAGAAAAAAAAATGACTGGATTATCAGCTTTGATAGAATTGCGGTGATTAAGCTGTGATGGAATTGCTCGTCAATTGTAGAATAAAAAGAGCAAAACTTCTCATGATCATCAACTGGCTAAGGGCAAAAAACACGAATTTCTTTATCTCTCATACATCTTAATGAATTGGGGATGTATTGTTGCGCATTTACATTAACATTCTGTTCAGTACCGCTCTCCATTCAATGTATATGTATACCGTTTCAATTCAAACAGAATGAAAAAAAAAAAATTTTTCATAATTCATTTCACATATAATTGCGAATGTCGTATGAATATCCAATAATTTATTCGGACTTTTAGTTATTTTATTTGTTCTCGCATCAATTTATTTACATTCCTATTATGTCGAGTTCTTAAGATAAAATTCTACAATTGTTTCCTTCACATCAATTTCCTTCATAATTCTGTCGATTAATTAAACTAGTCTTGTCTCACTTGTATAAGTATCTCACATTTAATTAATTAATTATTCGCATCCGCAATCCGATCATGATTTACATTACAAGTATTCAACATGTACAAAGCGTTATTTACATTATGTACAATTGGTTTTTTGAAATAAATTCTCGAAGGATAACGGGATAAGTAACCATAATAATATTAATAATAATAATAATAATCGTAATAACATAAACGCGTCAACGTTGTTGCTCAGCTTTGCACTCGTATTCTCACACTGAACGGACATACGCTCTTTTGTTATACATATTTTCAGTCGCACCTTTTTTTATTTTTTTATTCAGAACAGATTAATTCTGAACTTCATTTGAATTCTCACTATTTATAGGCTCGCTATCTAATTGATGGCAGGTTTTTACAATTGAGCCTATAATATTGCCAATAAACTATTGGCGAGGAATCGCGGAATGATATTACAAGAACTTTGTTTTGGCTACTTTTTTTTTGCGTGCACTTATGAATCAAGAATTTGTGTTTGTCTCATCTTCGTTGATATATTTCTTCGAGTGATTGAGTTTTCCAATTATTCCATTGCATTGTGACAATCATCATTTTTTTCACATTTTGTAGATACCACATTGTCCATTTCATTCCATCGATGTTATTAATTTACCATTTATTAATCTTGGAATTATGGGTTTGGGTGCTTATATGAAAATTGTTTATACTCTTATTGCAAAGATTATTTTTGGGGGAACATTTATACATTTGGAACGGCAGTAACTTGAATGCAGTTTCATTACTTTAATAATTGTATAGGATGATAAACTCGTTTGTTTGCTGATTTGAGTTTGAAAATAAATATTGGCGTCGTTTTATGTCCCTAGTCTCAGACATTGTTTATTGCAGGTAATCTCTACTTTCCCAACAATAATGTCTTGTATTCGGTCGTGATTGGC
Organism: Meteorus sp. PSUC_FEM 10030008; assembly: GCA_018881525.1. Classification (NCBI taxonomy): domain Eukaryota; kingdom Metazoa; phylum Arthropoda; class Insecta; order Hymenoptera; family Braconidae; genus Meteorus; species Meteorus sp. PSUC_FEM 10030008. The sequence continues at coordinate 16,778 of JABMBR010005132.1, forward strand.
GAGGCCCTATCGCACTCTTAGCTTTTCTTTTACACACAGAATTTTTCGAGTTGGTATTGATTTTCACAATCGAATGAAAGAAAAATTTCCGGGCCTCCGAGTATCAAAAATAAAAAAACCGAGAACAATCTCAAAAACGAAATCAGAAAAAGAAATGATAATAAATTGTGATGATAATTAAAAATAAATAGAGTACATGATTGCTAAATTATCATCGAATGTGAGACGCGAATATGACATCATCTATCTATTTAAAAATATAGTAAAAAACAGTGACTAAGTTTCCGCCATTGCCATCTACATTGACGCTTGGAAAATCGCACTATCTAATTATGAATATAATCCTCCCCCCACACATTCCACAATCAAATCATCTCTCGTATTCATTTCCCAGTAATATAATGCTAGTGTATACAATATACATATTCATTCAAAAATTATAATTTATAAAAATAACATTTTGGGAGGGGAGATGATTAACGCAATTTTCCAAGTGAAATTTACAATTGTTATTATAGATAGGAAAGAGGAAGGTGATGGATAAATACACGATCGATATTTCGACTCTCGGCAAGTTTTTCTTCTGTTCTTTCCCATATTGAATATATAGAAATCTTACTCGCATCCTGCGAAATAATATAAATTATTAAATGTTTATCATTCTATTCGAATATATTTTCCTTCTTCATTTCATCCGATTCACAATCAGAAAAAATAAAAAAGAACCGAGAATTATAAATCAGAACTCAAATTTATAACTTTTGTGTGTATATGTGTGTTTGTCAATTGCAACCACACAAACGCAGTTTTTTTTTTTTAAATAGTTATAACTAATCATTCTTACGTATTTAATTCGATATGTATTTGGAAATTGATTCTTTCAAAGTATATATAATATTAATCGCCAAATGATTGGCCAATTGCAAGTTCGAATACAAACATTCGTAGACATTATTTACAATGAAATAATTTACAGCACTCATCGAGAGTCGAATTTCCACCATGATTGCGATTACCACTATCATTATCATAATAATTATTATTATTGTTTCATCATTCACTTTTTTTTTCCTCCGTTTACATTTCGTTACGTGAAAAATACAGTGCTATTGGTAAAAAGCTTACAAGCACACGTTCCTTGCATACTTTCTTCCGACTTTCCTAAATTCACCGTGCACAAATATTCCAAGTTGAGAGTTGGCAGTATATGAGGATTCTTGACGTATACACTCCTCAACTTAACCCTCCTTCCTTATTTCTCTCGTCAGATGAGAGTCACATATATATGTATTTATATATATATTTGATTT
>JABMBR010005133.1:0-18016 GCA_018881525.1 Meteorus sp. PSUC_FEM 10030008
TATATATATATGTTTCGTAGATGCTTGTATAAGAAGCGTGTCGCAGATGACGTCGCTGCGGTTGAGAAGATTGGTGATGACTAGTGAAGATAGAAAAAAAAATAATTAATAAAAAGTTCAACTGCATAATGTCTAACTCACCAAAAGGAAGAAGAGCAACAATCCGACCAAAAATAAAGCTACCGGTACCCGGTCAGTATGGTCATTATCCACAAACCCCAATAGGATATATGGGAACACCTTATGGACAGACACCGATACCGATAACACCTGGATCTGGTCAGCCGAATCCACTATATACGAACAAAGCTAGTGAATTTGTTTTTGCCCAATTCAAAGGTATCAAAGACTTCGGAAAAACGGGATTGAGTATAGGAGAAACAAGCGCTTTTTGGCTTTATGAAAAGGTAAAATTGTGAAAGAAAATCGCTTATACCCCCATATTCTTATTCAATCCCCATGTTATGTATGATAATAAAACCATTTGATCAGGTCAGTTCATGGAGTAGACGTTGGTTCACTCACATTTTTTTGTTTGTCGTTGTATTGCTATACAGCATTGCGGGTGCTTGGTTATTTGTTTATCTTGAAGGTATGCATGAAGAACGTGTACTGCTTGACATCAGAAAAGATCGGTAAGATGGTCGGTAATTGCAATAATTATCATTATTTTCATGAATGTTCCGATTCGCGTTATAAATATGATCAACATTCCGACATTTGTATCAGGAATGAAACAATTCGTGAGATTCGGAAATATTGTGAAAATGGAGATTTGCTCAATCAAACTGATCGATGGCGTGGCAAAGTAGCGAATCAATTGATACAATATGAGATGAAGTTGAAGGAACATTATAAACACGGATTGATGTCAGAAACTGAAAAAGTTTGGACATTTTGGAATGCTATGTTTTATTGTGGAACTATTTACACCACCATCGGTGAGTTGCACCACAATTTTTCGTCTTTTTTCATCTATTTTCCTAATATTTATGTACCCATACATGTTTCATGAACGATGTAGTTTGTGGTGAGGAAAGAGACTCTTAAAAAAGCTATCAATGTACAAATATATTTATACACACATGCACAAGTATGCACGAGCATTGGTAGTATGAATGCTCCATCTCTTATTGTTTTTTATTTTTCTTCGATTTTTGTTTCTTCGCGGTTACCAATGCGAGATATCCCACGCATCCTATTTCGGGAGTGTGACACCTTACGTAAGAAGAGTATTCAAGAAAAGAAAATGAACAAAATATAATGAAGAAGGAGGAAGAGAAGAAGATGATGAAAATGAGATATGGAATGATGAACGGGGATAGATTCAAAATCTTTTTGAGTAAGGGGATTCGGGCGCGACGATTCCGCAATACCGTCACCACTTGACACCGCCAACAGCTGATCTATAACAATATCCCCAACAAAATTAATGGTAATCGTCGAAATTCTCAATACAACATTTACATCATCGTTTTTCAGTCTCGGAATGCGGTGGAATGTAAAGACATCAGAGCTAATCAGACAATTTCATGCACATGATTTCCTATCTCAGACTCCGATCGCGCAAACAGATAGTAAACAAAAAGTTAACATATATTCATTTCAATATACATCTCGGGTGCAGTGTGGGTAAAGCTTGCAGCTAGTGGTGGGAGCTCGGGCTTTATTTTCGTCCTATTTCTCGTCTCACATCTATCGTGGCGCCTTTTCGTCGGTTTCACATTGTGTTGTAGTTCAGATCTTGGTATCAAGGATACGATAGTTAACAAAGTCATTTCACCATCATCATCATCTTCAATAAATTTGAAACAAATGGAGGATAGTTACACGGTGCATCGACGACGTAAAGCTGCAGCAAGGAAACGTGACAAAACACCAGAAGCTTCAAGAGCTATAGCAGCTAACAAAGATGTCTGCAAAGAAGATGATGAGGAAGAAAACAAGGAGAAAGAAGTGGCGAGAATGAGAATGGAATTGATGGTTGAGGATACGGAGAGGATGGAAGAACTGGTGAACGATGGAAGAAGAAAATCACCACGCCCACCAACACCTAATCGTGTTGTCGAAAATAATAAAAGTAATCAAGTGCGACAAGACATCATTGCTGAAAAATGTATGATGAATGTAGAATCAGCTACGACTCATGAAAAAAATGCGACTAAGATAGTGTTGGAGCAAGTTGAACATATACATGAAAATGTTGCTGTGAAGGAGAAGATGAACGAAAATAGAATGGATGCGCCAGTTAGGCAAACGAAAGCGCATGGTGGTAGTAGTGGAAGAAGAGAAACGTCAAGACAACGTGGGAAACGTTCGGAGCAAAAACGTGAGTCAAGTGATTCAAATTTTGCCGATGACGATGACAAGTCAGAACAAAGTGAGGTGGATGAAAGGAAAAAAGAAAAAAAACATAAGCGCGGGCGGAGAGAAAAAGATATACAGAAGAGTGAACAGTTACAGTCATTGCAGTCACAACAACAGCAACAACAGCAACAACAGAGTCTTGTCACCACGCCATCACTCAGTAAACAGATCATTCCATTGAGTGATGACACTTTGATCCAAGATTACGTGAAAGCACAGCAGGAGTATGAAAGGAGAGAAATTGGCATCCTTGATGTTGATCTAAATGACGAGGTGACTCCCCGCATAGAAGCTTCATTCAGGAAGAGAAGAAAAAGTCGAATAGAACGAAAAGAAAAAGAAGACGACGAAGAAGCAAATGCGAGTATTCGATCTCCGAACAGATTATGGACCTGGTTCCAAAGATTTCTCCCCAAGAAAAAAAACGTTACAAATGAAGAACGAACTATCCACCCATCGGTAGAAATAAAGAAATCCGAATCGAAATTGGTTAATTTCGTTCATTTCCTGTCGGATATTCGAGTTGAATTCAAAGCATTTGCTGATCAAAATCCACATGAAACTTTCCTACTACGTAAATGTCGAAACAAATGTATCAATCAATTATTATTAATAATCATCTATTGTGGTTTGGGTGCTTTTGTATTCCGTTTCACGGAAGGTGCATTTGAATCATTTTATAAGTGCGGCGTAAAGAGAGTGAAACGTGATTTTTTGGATAGTCTATGGGATTACAGTCATAATTTACGTGAAGATGATTGGAAAAGTATGGCGAGGAGAAAGCTCATGGAATTTGAAGAGCAACTACATGCAGCACATGAAGCTGGTGTGCACAGCTATAGCGGGCAAAAAAGCTGGACTTTTTTGAATGCTGTCGTTTATTGTTTGACCGTAATAACAACAATTGGTGAGACGCTTCTTCACGCGCCCCTATTAAATTTCAGAAAACAATAACGTTTCGACGGTGCAATGACTATCGATAATCATACTCAGTCGGGTAAATAAATATTTCGTCTTTGGTTCATAGGTTATGGACATATATCACCAAGCACAACGACTGGACGTGCGGCTACTATAATCTACGCCATCTTTGGTATTCCTATGTTTTTAATCATTCTGGCAGATTTTGGTAAACTGTTCACGCGTGGCATCAAATTTCTCTGGGCATTTGTCAGACGAGTTTACTATACCGGAAGCTGTCGACGGGTTCGTCGGACTGTGCCTGTTCAAGTAATCAACATGAATATCCATGTCACCCTTACCGCTTGAAAACTTCATGAAATTGGTGTACTGTGAAAATATTTTTTTGATCTTTACAGGAGGTAATGAAAGGTGTCCAGTTGGTATATGATTTTGCGACATTCAGACGTCCCTCACAGATGAATCCAGAAGAAATAGAGGAGATGAAGATACAACAATCACAAACGGTTCTGAATTTAGATGCTAATGCACCTCAATCACAACCAGACACGCCAGGAACACCGGCATTATCAAATTTTGTCATTGACGACGAATTTAATTTGCCAATATCTGTCGCTATCTCGATACTAATTGGCTATATATTTGTCGGTGCAACTGTTTACAACATTTGGGAACCGTGGGGTTTCTTCGAAAGTTTTTATTTTGTATTCATATCGATGAGCACAATTGGTTTCGGCGACTACGTACCCAAAGTAAGAAATAAGTTGAACTTCGCTCATACATTTGAGAATAATATTGTGTTCTCTAGTGTTTGTATTGCAAATTCATTTCCTATTTTACAAATGTCGAATAATTGTGTGATGAAATGTTTTTTTCACGCCGGAAACATCAGATGGTAAGAGAATTGATTGAAATGTAGTTGTCTTAACATAATAACTGGATTTCATTAATTCGCAATATTAACAAAAATTCGTTTATCAATTACGGTATAAAAAAATTCTACGAATTCAATCGGGTTTTATATTTTTTCAGCATCCTATATACATGATGTGTTCGATAGTGTATCTGGTGTTTGGCCTTGCTCTCACGTCCATGTGCATAAATGTCGTTCAAGTACGTGCCATATAACGACGCCCAATTATGCATTCGTTTCCAATTTAAAGTTTCTTAGTCAATACACACAATGTCAACCTACAATGCTAATTCTTTCTCTCATATAGGTGATGCTATCCGATTCGTTCAAGCACGCAACGCAAAAGATAGGCGCCACAATTGGGTTTGATGTGCCTGAGTACGATGGATCGATAGAGCCGTCGGCACTACCGCCCGTAGAAGTCGCAGAAATTCATGCAACAATTAAGGAGGAAGATGAAGAATTGCACAAAGCACCATATGCTAAAGCTGAAGACGTTGAATTGTAATGAACATTCTAGTCCCTGTGCTCTTCAACTTATATAATTTGTTACATAGTCCCTTTTGATATCAATATTCTCGTGAACAATGAACTCATTCAAAATATTTATCGCTAAATTTTTTCGCATATTTATCGTCGGTATGCCCATTCAATTGAGGGTGAAAGAAAAATCAAGCGTGGAATCTCATGGTATTGCACAAGAAGGTCAGCAATATTTATCATGATTATTCACGTTGTAGTTACATATTTTTGATTCTTGATGTTATACATACATTGTTATCAATCCATCTTTTGCTACGATAAGCTTATCAATCGAAATGGGCTCGAATCAAAACAATTTGACTTGGATTACAACTCAAAACAAAAACAATTGTTTAGTTGATAAATATATGAATATATACATACATATATACATATAAGAATGGAGAATGAGAATCAATGAGCAAATAAATTTGCCAATGCTGTGAACCTTTAGTTATAATTCAATTACAAAATGCTTATGCAGCACTGTGATTCCGAAATACTGTGCCTTTTCATCAATAAAAATGTAAAAAATATTCATAGAGACTAATTGAACGATTTATAGGGAAAAATAATTGTAGTTGTGGAAAAAATTGTACAATTGTGGATGCCACAGCTGAAGCGATCTGGTGCTGATGTGCTTATTACAACGGCATGGTGGACGACATGACATGCAGTCTGATATTGACAAACTCATCAATTTGCCGAACTACCCAATAGCTCTAATGCAGTAGATGTTGGTTGGGGAAACTGCACGAACATTCAACGTCGAATACAGAGCGGGGATTCGCCGCGTGGATAACAAAACTGTATGACGTCAGAACGTCCGCAGTATCATTTTGCGTCAGAGAAAAAAAAAACACTATGGTACTATTGCGCGCGCGTTGCTGTGTTGCCACACTTTTGCGTGTAGGTGAACTATTAGAGGGATAGAGGGGTGCATGAACAGTGAGAAAGAAAGAGAGATAGCTCTGCATTTTACAGACAATATGGCATCTATATGACACCGGGGGTTTGTTATTGTCGTGAAGCACATCACATTTATCAAACCATTTTAGTTTACTTTCCTTTGTTCATCATACCATCAATCGACCCACTTATACTCATAAAAAATGTCTCATGTACAGTATGTAGATGAATTAGTGAAGGAATATCTACTATTCCGTGGATTCAATCAGACACTGAAAGCATTTGATATTGAACTCAAGTCTGAGAAAGAGAAAGGCTTTAGGGTAAGAACTTTTTATATTTCGATTCGTACAAAGTACTGCAATAATTTCGAGGTTGGTTTCCCCTTCTATTTTCGCATCACTCGTATTCTCCGATTTCAGGTGGATAAAATTGTCGATCAATTGATGCAATATATTTATGCATTCGACTTGACTTCACTGAGAGAGTTTTGGGGGCATTTAGATACACGAATGTTTTCACGTTTGGAAAATCATTTTGTCCCCGGTGTGCGGAAATTAGAAAATGCTGTTTTGAAAATGTATCTCGTCAATGCGACAATAAATAACAAACAAGAACGTGTACACGAGTTTTTTACAAGAATGACGCCAGAATTGCAAGGACATTCTGAATGGAAAGATTGGTTTGGTAAAATTATCAGTCAACATATCAAATTAATTTGTTCAGATAAGTTTTTTATTGTATATTCAATTTTACAGCATTCCCTTTTATTAAGAATCCCGAGGACAATCCTACATACTCAGTGCATTTTAGTAAACAGTGGCAGGACACGATGCTCGTTTCGCTCCACAACTTCTTAGCAACAATATTTCAAGTAGGTAATAGACAATGGCTACCTTAACGCAAATAAAAATTGTGGGAACTAGAGCACCTTTTGAATAAACTTCCAGTGTATGCCGCAGCCGACATTATTGACGATCGATGAAGATACAAACAAAATGAAACGGTTACAAGAGGAAAATGATACATTGAGGCAGGTACTCGGTGAATCAACGAGGATTGACAGTATTTCTGATGTTAATCCTGGATCTACACCACAACATCCACCAATTATGGATGACTTCTACATAATCGCTCAGTAAGTAACATAACCAATAATTTCTGCATAACAATTCGGAATTATTCATGGGAAATGCTTTAATTATTCCATAGAGAATCACCATTGATGGAAAATCCCAAAACACTTCGCAGTTTGATAAAAAATATTGGGGGCAGTTCTAGTCCCATTCTGCATCGTAAATCGTTGACGAATAGTAAAAAACCTCATGAATTATCAGACACAGCAGCTGCAACAAAACGAACGTGTACTAAAGGACGAGTGAGTTCTCTCAGCAAAGACATCGTTGGAAAGAGAAGTATGAGTTGTGACTCGAGATTAACGAGAAAGCGTGATTTTTCGGTCGAAACAACCGCGGTCGAACGTAAAACCAAAGATAAGATTGAATCCAATTACATCCTATTAAGCCAAGTATGCATACAGAAGCACTGACCCGTCATGGTTGTTTGTGTAATATCATTCAAATCAATGATCAATTGCATTCCAGGAAGAGTATACAGAACATAAAACATCGATAATTCAATGCAAAAGCAATACAAGTGGCTCATATGTTGCAACCGGTGATGCTGACGGTATCATCAAAGTATGGACTCCCATACCATCTCCAAAGTAATTGCATACGTATATATATATATATAACGCACCTCATTTGCTTGAGGGCAGTAGTAATTTGTATAGCTGGTAATTGATTATCATAATTTGATTCCATAGGACTGTTGCGACTTTCACGTCGACTACACTCAATACAAATAGAGCAGTTACTGCCTTAGATTGGATATCAAAACATGAAAGATACTTTTTACACGGTGATAACAATGGTTCGATACAGTTACATGATACTCGAGATTCCAAAACCCTCTGGGAAATTCAACACGAAGGTTCGCGGATTGTTATGCTACGGTGTAACCCATCCGATTCGTCATTTGTCTGCTCGGTATCCGATTCAAATGAGAGTAAACTCTTATTGTACGATATAAAAACAAAAAAGTTGGAAAGAATTTTACCAATGGACGGGAATCTTACTGCATTATATTCCGCATTCAACCACAATGGACAATTGTTGATAACAGGGCTATCTAATGGTAATCTATTGATACACGATCTACGGAGAAACGAAATCATCGACAATTTCAATTGTCATTCATGTCCAGTTATTGACATTGAATTGATACATGATTATACGGATATTTGTTCTCTGAGTGATGACGGAAAATTATGTCAACGGAGTTTAAGTCAAACAAGTAAAATAATGTGGGAGACAAAAATTAAAATTGAAAAGAATGCAGTCCACGGTAAAATGTTCACGTTCGATCAAACTGGTAGCCACATGTTGCTGTGTACACAGACGGGTGGTAATATATACAAGGTGAGTTTTCACCAAGTCAAGATATTTATAAACTATTCTGAATTGATGACGAAATTCATATTGTTTGAAGATGCCACCAAGTGTTCAAGTCAAAATCCTCGAACTCGGTGGACATAAAGGTACTCTGTGTTGTGACTGGTCCACTGCGAATCAATCAGGAACATGTATCACAGGTGGTGCAGAGGGAAAAGCAAGAGTATCAACATTACTTTCGCCATGATATAAGAATAGGATTAGCATTTGTATAAATTCGTGATGAATCATACAATCGACTGATTTGAATGGTTCCATCTTTCTTCTACTGACTAATTTTAGATGCGGGAGAAAATGTAGATATCCACATGTTGTAATAAAAATATTTATAACGATTCTTACTTATAATTCACATCACCATTCATTAAGGGGAAAACTTTTTGTTTCTATTCAATTCAATACTGCTTGGAATTTAAATCGCAATAAAGTTATGTCTGCGATAGTGAATCGATCCGCGCCTAAACGGACCTGTAGCATCAAGTTGAGGTGACCAATAGCGACGAAGTGCTTCTTGTATTTCTGTGGTTGAAATTGGCTTGATGGCTGAACCTTTACCATGTTGATATGGTTTATATGTAGTTGGATTGCAGTAGCTCAAACGCAATCGATCCAATCTATCGCCATGAATTTTATTCTGGTCCTGCCTTACCAGAAACGCAAAGTCCATAATCTGTGCTACTGTTTCATAAGCCAAGAAACTCAAAATCGTGATTGCGCTTTTTGTTAATTTAACGTTATCACTAGCTATCCAATTCTCAAATTTTTGACCGTTCCAACGATTGGAAAATGTCGCCGCTCTTGCCTTGGTATACTCCATGTAATGTAGAGTATCCATTTTCCTACTTGCCAATTCAGCGCGAACATCACGATTATGTTTCACATAATCAACCTGATTTTGCGCATCTGTTAGTTCACCAATATTGTCCATCAAACTAATGAACTTGTGATGGGACTTTTTTTTCGATTCGTCACCATCAGCATTCAACCCCGTGGAATCGTCAGTTTCCAAAACTTTTGTTATATATCCTTTGAACGCCTTCAAATCTACAATTCGGATACATATGAATCACTCATAGCGGTTGAAAGATCAGTTTTTTCGTTTGTTGCTTCAACTTGCAAGATGCAAGGATCATCTATATTTACCAAGATATCTCACAATTCGCTGTAATTTGATTTTGTCACGTCGGAGTAAAAACAAAAGGTCACGATCTTCAATTACTTCTGACTCTCTTTCATCAGCAACCCTACAAGCTTCGTTTATCAAAAATTTGATCTCACGATGCACAACGTCATTAATGAGTTTAGCAGACTCCATCAAAGGTTCCGAGCAATCACCAAATCCATACATCATGCGTCGGATTTCTAAAATGTGTCCAAGCATTCATCACTTCATATAATTCATAGAAACTTAACCTCAACTTAGTGTTACAACTAATATAGATACCGCAGATGTAATTATTCGGATCTGGTTTATGCTCATTGATTTCCATCGATTTCAATATTGGTTCTGCCATAGCTTCAGACTGGTATGAAAAGCAATTGTCAATGTTTACATTTGTGCCCAATGAAACACCACTAAATTATTTGAATGAAACATAATTATGAAATTTGTGCAGCCAAAGACATCTCATAAAATTTCAACTTCACTGTACCTGAGTTATATCATGTGACAATACAGCCAGATCACGCGAATTACTTACCCCCTCCATGTGGCTTATTCAATGGAAGATGGTCCATGCTGTGACTTGGTTGGACTATGTATCATTGTGTGGGTTCATATCATAACTCTTTACTTATGTTATTCATGCGCAAATAACTGTGTGGGGAAAAATCAGAGTGGATAACTGTGATTTCCAGAGAAGCCTGGAGGGTAGAGCTGTGCTGCCCGATCTGGCAGCACAGGGGTAAAAGTCTACTCTCCATACAGATTTCAATGAGCATTGGCCGGTCATTACCTGTCATTAACTTCGTCAGGGCGCGCAATATTTGAATTTACTGCAAGAAATCTCAAAAACTGATGATTTATATGACATCGCTTGAACAGACGGGTGAATCCGCAAATTAAACAGTGATTGGGCTCGTTCAGATTTACTAAGGTTTACTAAGATCTTCGCATATCCCATTGCAAAAAATGAATGTGTCCAACCATAACATATTGCAACATATATCTATGTTTAGTATATATTTAGTCAGTACTGCTTGAGACTTAATGAACCTTGACGAGCCCATTATTTACCTACAAAAATGATGGACACTAAGGCTATACGCTTGTGGGGGAATTGAATCATCCACCATTCGTAAGGATATAATACTTATTTATTATCAAGTCATTTCATGAGTCTAAGACAACCTGTTCAGGAACAACTTTGGCAACTTTTCTGAATTCTTTCACCAACGTTTTTGGACATTGCATTTCCGTCCAACTGATAGGCACCATTGAAACACCTGATGATATTCATTGAAGTATTTTTAGAAATAATATCGTGAAAAATCTAGTTTACATAATATGCTCAACATGAATATATACCTTCTTGACTATGTGCAACAACAACTCCCAATTCATTTTCAGCTGTACTCAATGAATAAGTATGTGCCTCTGTCATAGGTAACTGTTCACAAAATAGGATTTAACATACAAATGATCGCTATAATTTTTGAATTGAATGCAAAATTTAGATGCAACGAAAAAAAGGATACAACTCTGGCAAGTATTATGTCCCCAGGCCGGAATGATTTGTATAATTCTACTCTGTCTTTTTCTGTTGCACGAACATCTTCTTTCCTCAATACACCTCTATAAGGCCTACTCAAAACTACATCGCCTATACATTTTAGGATGCATTTGCAGAACCTCTGATTCACTAATGTCACCATTGCAGTGACAATATCACCTGGTGCTGGAACGATACTCTGTTCCGTTGTGCCATTAACCATAACAGTTTTAGTCGTATCATTATCATCTGTGACTATATCAACTGTGCCGGCGAGTTTGGAATATATATAACCATTCTGTTCATAAGTTCCGGGGCCAGGGAGACACAATTTATTCGATGCACACAGCCGTTGTCCTAGAAATATTCGTAATTGAGGTTAGGAAACTACAGGATTCACTTATTGTTGCAATAGACGATAAAAACACCTACCGGGAATACAAATAAGTGCACCCTTCCTCATTATATGTATTCAATCACGCGGATTATCGTGGACTAATTCACAGTTTGTATTTCTCTTTATTTTTTTTTACCATAAACTGACGTGGTATACTGAGTCGTACGCTCTGCTCCATCGACTAATTTCGATGGTATTCGGAGCGACTCGGAACATTTGAATACTCTTTGCTCCAGTGCGGCTGAAACGTGGGATCTTTTTACCCCCTCTATACACGTCATTTATACGTGCTTCAGGCAAGTGCGGCGCTATGGAAGGAGTAGAAAAATCCCACGTTTCGGCAGCACTACTTTGCTCCGTCTATCACAATCCCGCCCCGTCATTGTCATCTATCATTTCAGTCCGAAACATATGAACTCCCGGAGAAGTTCACGAGAGGAAAAGAATTGAAGAAGATATAAACAAACTGTCGATACAAATTATTGCAAAGTTAAAGAGATTGAAGACCATTCAAAGCGTTCGATGAAAAGCTCGGAGAGGTTTCACTGAACTTAATAGAATTCAGGATGGATTATTGTATTGTAAATAAAACAACAGATATTCAAGAATTATTCGATAATTCGCCTATTCTTTCAACGTAACAAGTGAGGTATATACATGTATCTTGTATATCTTTTCGATTATTTCGAGTGTCATAGTCGGAGGTGGCTGAAATACAATTTTAACTTTTCCACTAGATTATCATGTAATAGGAGGAAAAACTGGCTTGAAAGACAATTGCATTATCACTTTTTCCTGTCTGTATGTCCATCTACTGTTACAGTTAATCGATAGCAAAAAAAAACCGTGTGACTATTATTCTTTCCTAACCTTGAAATCTCCAACAAAATAATGAAAATTATATACAACTTTCAATGCTACAGGAAACATGAAAACTTGAGAAAAATAAATATGTTGAGATGCCAATTCTAGGCAAAAGTATTAACATCTAACAGAGATATATAAAAAAAAGGAAACTTATCTAATCAATCGAAGTGAAAGCATTCTGGATGAATTTGCCAGAGTTTCGTCACCTACTTAACATCAGAGTTATTGAATATATATTTGAGATGGGAATGTAGTTGAAGAGAGAGAGAGAGAGAGAGAGATAGTAGCATGAATTTCTATTCAATAATTTATAATATAAATCCTATCCCTTTTTGAACTTGATTAATAATATCGCTATAGTTTGAAATATGATGATCCAAATGAAAGTTGATATAAATCCTGCATAAACTGTTGGCTCAGACATTTTCCATCCTCGTGCTAATATTGCACGTATCGATTCTGTACTTTTTGTCAGTGGTAAAACATAACTAATAGCTTTCAGAAGGGGATGCATTCCTTCAACAGGCCATATTATACCACACAGCATCACTATTGGCAAGAAGGAACCCATAGCCATGTATGTTGCACTCCGTTCAGTGTCACATGCACAAGCTACGACAAAACCTGGAAAATAGAAAAGTATTACGAGGGTTGAACAAAGTCACTCAATCAAACTTGAAAAATGTTAATCAAATATTTTCATATTCTTACCGAAACACATTCCACATAGTCCGGTGATTATTGTTAACAGGGTCACCCAAACAATTTCACCATCACACGTGAGTTGGAAACAAGCAAACGCAACTATGAGTACCATTAATGTTTGGCCAGTCATGACAACAAATTGAGTTACAACTTGTGCAAATAGTATTTCAGTTCCAGTCAGTCCTGATACTAAACTTCTCTCCAGAAGACCTTCATTACGTTCCAACAACATGGAACCCGATGTCAGAGCAACCGACAGGAAGAAAATAATTCTGTTGATAAAATTGCAGATGTTTAGAATTGTGAAATTAAAATTGTATTGAGTAACCGGAATCAACTACACCCACGTTAATATGATTCCTGGTGCTGCAAAATCTGTGAAATTCGGTTCACGTGGTCCATAAATCGGTGTTCGGAACTGTAAAGTTAATCAATTAGTGAAATAGCACATGATTAAATCTGTCTACTCTCTATCTACTTCCACCAAAGCAACTGAACTCACGTCTAACGGTATTGCAGTTAATTTTTCACTGTAATTACAGGCAACGGTTATATCTTTTGCGAAGTTCTGATACGAGTAGAGGAGATCACGCTGGAGTAATTGTCCAATTTGTTGATCTAGTGGTCAAGGTGGAATGTGTAAAAACAATGAAAGATATGAATGTAAAAAATCACATACAAAAACAAAGTTGAGGCTGAATAATAATAAGTATCACTCACTAGACATATCCATGACAACAATCATGTCCGCATACTGCGCAGTCCATTCGTCGGCGTACCTGCCCTCGTCGATTCTTGCTATCAATGAGTCTGTATAGTTGGAAGGGAAGGTGATGGCTGCCCATGCCCAACCCTTTTTAACTGCATTTTGTGCTTCTTCAATAGTTGTATAATTTTTGAATTGCACTTTTCGTTTTTGTAAGTGTGCCAAATAACGACAACTCAGCATTCGTTGATCACAACCAACCGTTGGTACACACGTGTCATAACTGCTATTCATTAATTCATGATTAACGATTGCCACACCGAGATTAACTGGATCTTTACCAATTGATAGACAAAATATAATGATTTGCAATACTGGTAACCCAATAATGAACAGCATCATTCCAACATTACGCCACATCCATAAGAAATTTTTCCAAATGAGTGCTTTCATGTGTTGCGGATCGAGCATTTTGAAATTACCATGGCCTTTCTCTTCTGGTGGTAACTCGGGTAAATGATCGTCATCTGATGTAATGGCAATACTTCTTCGTCTACTTGATATACTGACATTATCACCGAATTCACCGCTCATTTCTTCATCCGCATCAATGTCTGGTGGTACACCAGTCACACTGCTTAAAATACTACTACGCCGTCTCAATCCCATATTCTGTCGTCTACTTAATTTCAAGAAAACCGCTTCTAATGTGTCCAAACGATGCATCTCCATCAAACGTCTCGGTGATTCCTCAGCGAGAAATTTTCCACCTCTCATTAAACCAATCATCCCAGCTTGCCGCGTTTCTTCAATGTAATGAGTTGTGATGATAATTGTTCGAGCACCATCTCTAGTAATTGCTACTAGATGATCCCAAATATTTTGTCGCAACACTGGATCAATTCCCACTGTGGGCTCATCTAAAATCAATAATTCTGGATCTGGTATCAATGTTGCAGCTATTGAAACTCGACGTTGTTGGCCACCAGATAAATTCTTAACAAATCTATTTTCATTTGGTAGATCCAGAAGCTGTAAATATAAAATTCCAATTCCAATATGTTTTGTTCTTCTTTTCTTCATGCTGAATGTTGTTTACCTTCATGAGAAATTCGAGTTTCGCGTCGACTTGCACTGTCGACATACCTGCACACCAGCCGAAATAAATTAACGTTTCACGAATAGAAAATTCGCCATAGAGTGCAGTTTCCTGCGGCATGTAACCGACTCTTGGTCCTGGTACCCCTGATCCTTTTGATCCTGGTTTACCGCCAAGCACCCATATTTCACCATCATTGAGGCGTCTTCTTCCAACAATACATGATAACAATGTCGTCTTTCCACATCCACTTGATCCCAAGAGACCATAGCTGCATCATGAAATTGTGCAAGGATTGTATATATGACTTTGATGCAATATCTAGCCTAAAACAATATCACTCACATGCAGCCCTTCGGTACAGTCATGTTGAGACTGTCCAGCACGATATTCGGATTATTATTTGGACCATATTTTTTGTATGCACGTCGAACACACACTGCTTGTCGTCGTCGTGTGTCCAATGTTGATGCTTGTGGTTGAAATTGTGCTCTTCGGGTTTTCAATTCAATGGATGCGGTGACTGTTGATGTCGGCGCTGTCGACGTCGTCATCGCCGGCGCTTCCATATTCTACAACTCAATCGTGCAAATGATCATTAAATATCTCACACGAGGGAGCAGTTTACATCAACATGAGCTAATGTGAATGGGTTGCATAGTTTAGTTCATAACAATGCAATTGTAAGTATCATTGTTAATATTGAACAACATTTTTGGATTCTTGAAAGTTGAACCGGAAGAAAAACTCCGGGAAATATCAGCTATCTGAAAGTACTCCGTTCTGAGCGAAATTCATTTCGCAATTTTCTTATTTATCTCAGACAATCAGTGAAGTATTGTTTGAACAAAGCTTCATGATAACGTTGTGTCATTCTATGCATAACCGAACACAAAATCTTAGCAAATATTACATTTTTATGTCTTATCGCGAAACCATTTCCATCTGTAAACTTGATTCAACATCTAGTCTATGTCTTCAGTAAAAAATATCTCGATAATTCTGACATCAATTTCAATATTCATCTATTTCTAAATTTTCGCGCACTCACGTTTCCCTTTCAATTTTTCATTTTTTCTTTACATTTTTTTTCTTTTATCTACCTTGCTCATTTGTTTTTTCCACATGACTTTCAATGTACACATGTGTCTTTGAAATATAGTTATATATTATACAGTTAGCAAACGATGATGTAATGGCCACTCTCACCAGACCGCTGGGCCGATCGCTTGAGAGACCGGATAATTTCAGGCGAAATCAATACATCGAAAACGTCATTTCTTATTCTTTTATCACTCAATTTTATTCAATGAATTTAATCAAAAAGCGAAAATGATAAGATTGAAAATATTCAAAATTATCGAAGATGAAAATATTCATAGACGTAAATCGAATCGAATTAAAGATGCGAAACTTGTGTGATGAGTGAAAAATCCAGAGTGACAATTAAATGATATTACGAAGATGAATGACTCAAGAAAAATATTCTTCATAATAAAATGTTCGCAGAACTGACACAATTACTCCATTTCCTTTCTTGCGGTACGTACACGGTCAGTTTTCGAATTTAAAAAATGTCACATTACATCACGTCAACAAATATAATGCAATAAACATTGTTGAGAAAAAAAAAGAAACAAAATAAATAATAGAAAAATGTTTATTATTTGTTCGATTTTTTCTTTTTTTTCAGTTTAATATGCGTACATGGTGGTGATTGGTGGATTGATGGTCATTACAACTTGTATTGAAATACCGAAGATGGAAATGGAAAAAAAAACGTTTGAGGAAAATAAATGAACGAAAGTCACGGTGACATGAAATTCATTATTAACTTTAAATATTGAATTATTTTTCTGATGCAATGCATAACAAATTCTTCAATGTTGTTATAGTTAATATTGAATCCAATATTCACATGTAATACGTAAGTATATTTTCCTTTCCCTCCTTCACCTTATCGCGTTTCTATCAATCGTATGGACATCTTTTATTCGTTCCTGATTCTTCCCGAAAGAGAAAAATCATAAATCACATAAATTAATATTCATTATGTCAATTTTTTTTTCTATTCCTATATTTGCTTCTCGCATAAAAAAAACACAGATTGCCATATAAATTGTCATGAGCTCGATATCAATTGGCACTGTATAAAAATAAAGTGAGGATAAAAATCCTCACTTGGTGATCGATGAGTGGAATTGATTAAGAATAATTAAAGAAGTGGAAACTGATAATTACCAATAGTTATAAATTCCAATGCAATAGTTAGACACTCACAAATATATTAGATATATTAAACCAACACTGAGTTCTTATAGCTTGATGAATGATTAACACGGGAATGATAACATCGATTTATTTCTAGTAGATTCGGATCAATAATGATGAAAAATCTTGTCTCACAATAATCCGAAAATTGAGAATTAATGAAGAATAACACGCGAATAATTGAAAGTGTATAAAAATTGGAGTGTGAATCTGTACAAAATGTAACGAGAATGTCGAGAGTGCAAGTGGTTTTCCCGGTTTCTGATCGTCGTCGTTCCCGTCGTTGAAGTCACCAGCGACTACCATACACCAAACCAAACTATCTGGTGTAATCGCGCGTGGACTGGCCGTAACACAACCGCCACACGAAGAATCAAATTTACTTGTGCAACATTACCTGCTTTACTGTTTCTACCACCTGAGCTGAAACAACGCGAAGCAATGGTGACGCGTGTATTGGTAAGACTCGCCTGGTTCACATGTAATGGTTAGGTGAGGTAGCGACGTGTGGAGATACAAATTGGAATAAAATGAACGTTGTTATATCTTTCTATATTATGGACCATGGACCATGAACATTGAACGGATGGATCATCCCGTAGGTTTGTGTCGATGTTTAGTATTAATTAGCACATACACGTAGTGCAATTAAAAAAATATTTTCATTTGTGCTCAATGGTAAATGGAATTACTAAACAATACAATAAGGGAAAAATTTAAACTTCTTTTTTTCATCTCGGAACAAAATCGTCTACACGTTCTTTGCTCTCTAATCAGAATAGTGAAAGTTTCTCATTATATTTGAGGTATCCTAAAAATATTTGTCTATTAACGATCGAAGGAGGTATATAAATGATGAAATGAAAATTTTATATTTATGAATGGAATGCTATTGGTAGTGATGGTGTGATTGGAAGGAGAATTTATTACGTCAGAATTAATATATCGAGGAATTCCCCGTAGAATAAATTTCTATCGGATACGTAACACACCAACTTCTTTCTTTATTTTTTAAGCAACTCACGAGAAAATTTCTCCAGGTCAATGCAAACGACTTGTTACGTATGTAATGCAGTCAAAATCTTCGCCTCTCTTCTCCATATTATATATAA